>APFE031720272.1:113749-146032 GCA_000404065.3 Pinus taeda
TTGTCATTATTCTCTCTTTCTCTCTCTCATACTCTTGGAGACTTAGAGTTTTCTTTGAACACTCTTGGAGGGTGTGGCATACTTGGATTCTTGGAGCAAGAAGGCAAAGGAAGAATGTGAAAGTGCAAGAAGGTATCAACATCAACAGATACATCATATTTTCTTGTAGGTATCGAGTTGCATGTATGATTTATTCACTGATTTTGACATGCATGTCACATGAATATGGTTTCTTGGTTGTGATCTATAATTGGCATGGAGGATTGGGTGGATCGACAATGGATTGCCTAGCCTTTCCATTTCATGGATAGCCATGGTGATTGTGGATTTAATTTGATTACTTCGTTTTTGTTGTTTCTCATGTTTCCTTAGCTTGGGTTGAGTTATTAGTCTTAGAAGCCTTGGTTGAACAAATGCTTTGGAAGCCCTGTAACAGCTTGGGTTGAGTTACTAGTCCTGGAAGCCCTGTAACAACTTGGGTTGACTTACTATTCCTAGAAGCCCTGGTTGGAAAAATGCTCTGGAAGCCCTTGGTGGGTTGAGTTACTAGTCCTCGAAGCCTTCGTTGGAAAAACAGTCTGGAAGCCCTGCAGAAGTTTTGGGTTGAGTTACTAGTTCTGGAAGCCTTGGTTGGACAAACAGTCTAGAAGCCCTATATAAGATGTGGGTTGAGATACTAGTTCTAGGAGCCTTGGTTGGAAAAGCACTTTGGAAGCCCTAGAAGGCTTGGATGGAGACCAATCTGATGATGGATTTTGGTGATGTCCGATCCTGAGGTGGAATCATTGTTTGATGGGTTGAGGTGAGTGACCTTTGGAAGCCCTAGATGAGTTTTGATTGATGTGTTCTCTGAGGTACCACCTTCATGCTTGGAATATGGCACGAGGGTGATTGGCTAAAGAGAGACTTGGCTCAACCAATCTATGGTTGGGCGGAACATGGTAGTCCCATCTCTGGTTGGTTCATTTAATTTATTAATGAAAAAATTCATTCGCTTGATTTTCATGTGCAAATGTACTGATGTATATATGGATTTTGATGGATAATAAGTTTATTGTATTCATGTTCCTATTGTGTTTTTTATATGTATATTTACCCTGGAGGTTGTTACAGATGGGTATCAGAGCATGGTTCAAACACTTGGACTAGATGGGCTCTACCATAGTTGAAATGAAAAACAAAGGTTAAATTTTAGACCTTTCTTTCATATTTGTTATAACTTTTCTTTTGTGGCATATTATAAGTTTGAAATTTGTTTGTATTGAAGGTAAATACCACTGATAATGTGGTAAAAATTTCAGTTATTGGTTCACAATACTTTGGGAATTATGATCTAAGGAAGATGACCGTCTTCAATGCACCTTTAAAGAGGTCATGTTGGAATTTCTGCAATAACTTATCTTCTGTAGGCTTCCAAAAGCTGAAAATTGTCCATATTGCAGGGACATGCCATGGATTATGTGGTAGCAATTTTAGATATTGGGCCGAAATAGTTTAGGAGATATGAGTAGAGGGAGTCGAGCCCCCTCAATGCTCCTAAAATCAAGCCTCAAAGAGGTCATGGTGACATTTTTGTTATAACTTCTTCTGGGCACTCTCAAGAGCTGAAATTGTTTCCACAATGAGGGGAAATCCCAATTATATTGTGATAATAATTTCAGACATTTATTCACTATATTTTAGGAGATATGACCAGAGGAAGTTGAGATTTCTGGATACTCTTAGGATTGTGTACCAAATAGGATTGTGTTGTTATTTTTCTTATAACTTTTCATCTATGAAATATCAGAAGTTGAAACTTGAACCATAGTGAGGGATAATACCACTAATCATATGGTTTAGTTTCCATAACTTGTACTACTACAGTTTAGTATATATGCATTGAATCATTAACTATATTAGTTTGCATGCAAAGTGTTTGATGAAATGCTTAAATGGTTCAATGATTAATTGCATACAAACTGTTTGATAAAATGCCCCAATGAGTATGTTGTTTGAGGTTGCGGATAGTATTGATGTGACATAGTATTGTTGTAGTTGAAATATACTTATTTTTATGCAAATAGTTTTCTATATTAGTTTCCATGTAAAGTGTTTGAAGAAATGCTTACATGCAAATGTAATAGTATAGTAGTTGTTTGAAGAAAAATGTAAAAGTATGGTAATTGTTTGAAGAAAATGTTATTTTTTTGGATGGGATAGTATTTTAGTATGATCATATGGATGTAGCTGATGTATGCTTATTTACATGCAAATAATTTGAAGAGTTTCATGTAAGGAATTCGAAAGGTTGCAAGGAATTTGAAAAGTTGCATGTAAGGAAAAAGAAAAGTGGCATGCATTTAGCTATTATGTTACAAGTGGAATAAGTGAACTATTTTGAATTAGTCTCATACAAATGTATGATAAATAAAAATGAATTTCTTTTCAAGTGTGTTTAAATTTAGTAGAGCTTTGGATATCCCATTTCCATAATTGGACATTGGAGATTAGGCCATTATAGTAGCTTCCTTATTCTACCTTAGTGTGGACCATGGATAGTAAGGGTGTATGCTTATAGGTTGTTAGTATTGGTGAATGTTGATTTCAAATTAATAGACACGATGTCTTGATTTTTGGAACATGTGACTGACTATGTATGAATTATATGTTTCTTACATGTTTATTTCATGATACCTATTTACATCCTTGTATGTTATGTTACATTTTTTAATATTTTGATTACATGTATCAGTCTTGTAGGTTGACTACAAGAATTGATTGCTTATGTTCAACTACATGCGTTTATGCATAGGTGTAGTTGATTTGGCATTGCTTATGCATATTGTTAGTTGGATGTGGCAATGTGTACAATGGAGTAATGGTTGTTGTTATGCCTATATGGTTGTGGCTATAATTATGCAAGTATAGTAAGACAAACATGCCTTGTGAAGTCATTGTATGCAATTTAGGTCATCATGATGCTATTGGTTGTTATGATGCTAATGAGATAGTTGAGATAGAGCAAGGGATATAGATGATCATAATGAGGTTGCAACATTATACTTTGGGATAAGAGAAGATCGTCATACATGTAGTGTACGTTTGGCATGTAGGTATGCAAGTTAAGGATTATTATATGCATTAGGGTTATATACATTAGGTTTATGAACATGTAATTGATGTTATGTTTACATTCATGATAGATATTAGATGATTAGTATGGATAAATGCACATGTCAGATAGTCAAGAATGAAAGTAACCTGTAGTTGTATGCATTGTTATTGTTGTTTTATATTTGATGACTTGATGATTATGTTGTATCTTGTTGATGAGTATGATATATAGCTTATTGTTGTTATATACTATTAACTTGATAATTAGGGTCATTTCATTGAGATATTGATGTTATAATTTGGATTGGTCATATGCATCATGGTTATGTTCATTGCCTTGAATATCTTGATGTTATATGTATTGTGTTAACTTAGTTTGACCTATGCAGATGGTTATGGTTGCGATATTCTGGTATCAACCAAAATATTTGTGAGATGGTGTCATATTAATCTAGATTGACTTTGCATATGTGTATGAGTTTACGATGTGAACATGTTAGTTAGATATTGTTATGGATATCATGATCTTATGAGTGCTTGATCTAATGTGTTGTAAATTTATATTGTGCTAACTATATTGACTATGCAGATAAGATCACCTCCCCTGAGATACATTAAGGTATCACTTGCTTATGTCATATATTTGGTGCTTCGCTATTGATTATGTCATCTAGTTAATTTATTTAACATGGTATGAACATTTGATGAATTGCATAATATGAGTATGTGTTAAGATGATCTTGTTTTAAGATGATTCTATTAAAATATATGTGTTGAGACAGTTGATATGTTCTTGAGTATAGTAGGTGATAGTTGTAGTATTATGACTGATGACTATGAGTTGACTATGGATTATGACATGACTGTTAGTCCTGGTAACAGTTGATTTCAAATTAATAGATATGATTGTCTTCATATTTGGAACATGTGGTTGACATGTGTGAGTAGTTGTAGGGTAATATGCTTGGTATTAGCATGACAAGATAATAGTTGATGTGTCTATATAACTAACAATTGGGTTGTGTGACATCATATAGTAAGTCTTGATTCCAACAAGGTAAGAAGATAAAAGAAAGGAATTGGGAAAGAATTCCTTTAGCTATGTTTGGAAACCCTAGTTTCGAACGAATGAGTGCTTTGCACACAAGAAGTCTTCTTAAACTTGATTTTGTCTGACTTTATGTGGATATGTGCTATATTCATGAACATACATTTGACAGGTATATTAGCTAGTCTTTAGATACAATTGTATTTGTTAAAGGATTGGAGTCTGTTGAGAGATGTATGGATGTGTTCAGTTGGAAGCAGCGTGCTTGGCACAATTAGATGAGCTAATTGGTGTATTATTACGCTTAATTATACATTGACAGTTATGTGTTTATGACAGCATGATGCAGAAGTTGCATGGCAAGATAGGTTGCCATGAAATCTTGAAGATGGATCAAGTTGAGCTTTCCTTGGGAACCATGGGGATTGAGTCATGGTATCAGTCTTATGCTTTTAGTCTTTTGAGCTTGATTTGCAGTTTTGTTTATGTCTAGTCCAAGGCCTTGCCACTTTTTTGTAGTGTCATATCATTATGAGCTTTCATGGTCTTCTTATTGGTTTTTTATTGTCTTCTCTTTTATTATTTTGAGTCTTGGTAATCGGTTGGGAAAGAAGAAAGTTGATGGAGTTTAGGGAGAGTTGTGTGGTACTCGAAAGGTAATGTAAGATTCAAATGAAGCTCAGTACATGAGTAAGCGTAGGGGAAGGCAAGGCTATGGTAGTCGGTTGGACTGGATGGGTCCATTGTGGTAAATGTATGGTAGCAATATAGTCATGAGAAGGGTAATAGGAAAATGTAAAGTAAATTGATTTGAGGCGTCATATGCCTTGTCTATGTTGGGAATTGTTGTTCTCAATGTTGTGCATGTGTTGCATGAATAAAGGATGTTCTATTAACCTTAACCTTGTTATATGAAAATTATGTTATGATCATGATTACGCTGATGTTTATATATGTATACATGAATGTATGTATGTTGTTGTCTGACAAGGTGATGATTGTTTTATGCTAATGTTTATATATGTATGTATGTATGTATCTATGTCACTGTCTGATAGGGATTGTCAGGGATCATTCTTGTGAAGGAATAATTGCTTACGCAACTGAATAGCATGAATAGGTTCCTGGTTCATGAGGAATCAAGTGGGAAGAGTAGTTATGACAAATATACGAGGTCAGTATCATATCATTATGAGTTGATATTATGATATTATATTATGTCTATGTTGTGGACAGGTTATACCAAAGGATTCACCAATGGAATGAAAGAAGTGTGGTCTGCGACATGCTAATACAAGCCCTTATAAGACACCAGAAGAAGGTTTCTTGGTAAGGACAATGTGGTTTTGGATGTGTGGTACTACTATTGTGCAGATACTATATATGTTGTACATGTTTCATAGATGATGTGTGCACTTGTGGTGTTTTGTATAGATATCATGTGTACATGTTATTTTTGCAATGTTATGTACAGGATAGTACAAATAGAGTTGTGTGAATATTTCATATGGGGTATTGTATACATATTGTACTATCTTCATGATGTATATGTGGTGTGTGTGCATATTTTGCTCTGTGCATGTTGGATATGTATTGTTGTGTACGAATGATGTTATGTACATGTTGGATATGCAGTGCTATGTACATGTGGTGTTGTGTGCACGTTGTACATATGGTGTTGTGTGCATGATTGTACAAGTGGTGTTGTGAGCATGTGGTGCCGTGTACATGTTGTACATAGGGTGCTATGAGCATGCGATGTTGTGTACATGTTGCGCATGTGATGCTATGTACATATGGTGTTGTGTACACATCATGTGTGTGGTACTGTGTACATGTGGTATTGTGTACACATTGTATAGTGGTTAGTGTACATGTGGCGTTGTGTACATGTTGTACAGGTGGCACCGAGTACATGTGATTTTTTGCACATGTTTTGTAGGTGGTGCAGTGTATAGGTGGTACTGTGTACATGTTGTACATATGGTATTGGTGCATGTGTGGTATTGTGTGCATGTCATACATGTTGTGTTGAGGACATGTGGTATTATGTATGTGCATCATGTAGTCATGGTATTGTGGCATGTGTACTCGTTGTGTGGTACTCTGTGTAGGTACATGTTCTGGGTGATATTTCACATCGGGTACAGATGGATGCATTTTATTGTATACATTTGGTGTTGGTGTATGTGTTATATGTCGGGTGTAGATGGATGTATTGCATGGTGGCGTATGCCATGTGGTTGTATGTGTGTGATGCACATTATGTGTCTATGCAAATGGTTGAGGAGAAGGCATTGGGAAAATGATCTAGAGTGCATACGGGATAAAGACAAAAGCAGAAGTAAGGATCAATGAAGGACAAGTATCGGTATTGTATTTCAGTTTTATTATGCATGTCATTTATGAATCTAATATATGATGATTATATGTGATTTATGATTTCGGTTTATGATGATTACATATAATTTATAATTTTGATGGCTATGTTTTTTAGCTAATCCAATGCGACATCTTTATACATGTTGATTTGGTCAAATATGCTAGTTTGACTTGTTGTGGCAGGAAGTGAACAAGATTGCAAATATAACTTATTGATGAGCTACCAGTGAGCTATAATGTGAATTTATTTAAATTTATTTTAAATCTAATGGAAGTTATGTTCTTGGCATAATAAGAATGAACATGCCCAGTTGGGTGGTTGAAATCGACTACAAGAATTAGCAAAAACAACAAAATAAATTGGAACATGCAGCATCATGGTGGTAAAGTATTCAGGAGCAGGGCCATTGTGGGACACTGGTACCCAATAGTGTTCGTTGATTGCCATGAGCATGCTATGACCGGTATTGTGTGTTGAGGCAGGGATATGCCTTGGTTTTTGTATCTTCTGATGCGAGGAAGCCTTGCCAAAGGATGGACTGCTTGGGATGGGGATGCCAACAGAACTTGGAAGGTGAGTGAATGCACAGAAGGGGTGACAAGATTCTCGAGGGACTGTGTAGTAGAGAAGGGAAGGTCACTAATGGATTTTTTTAGTCATTAGCATTGCTAGATGGAATCAAATGCACATTGGGAATGCACCTTGGAACAATGAGTCAGTAACTGTTCACTAAGAGGGCAAGTGGCATAGGATTATATTGTTGGACATTGGATGCATATTTGACTTTGCAATGGATTTTTGACTTCCTGGGAAGGAGGTGAATCCTGGTATTACTTTTAGGGTGGATGTGTGAGCCTCTAGATTCTCTTGTTGTGGATTCAGGCATCATATTATTTTAGTTGTTGGTTGAGAAAATATGCATATGTGTATATGTGGTTATTGTAAATACCGTAATGAGCTATGTTATACAGCTCAAGTATGCGGTATGTTGTCAATTTGTAATGATGTTTTTATTTTGAGGAGGTCTTTCATTGTAAATACTACAATGAGCTATGTTATAAAGCTCCATAGGTAGTATATTTTCTTTTCAGCAGTCATGTGGGTTATAGGTGTCATTGAACACTGAGGACAGTTTTCCCCTAAGGGGGAGAGTTCTATAACAACCGTTGTGAAAATTCCATGTAAAAATATATAAATACCACAGATGATGGGACACGTATTCCAAGTTGAATTGTGGGAAGGACATCCTAGTGGGTGTTCATTTGGTTGTTTATGATTAAGGACATTGGAAAAGGTGATGGCTAAGGAATTAAAGAGGCAAAAAGGTATTTGGGCACATTTTTTTATGAAAATAATGGAAATTAGGAGAAAAGGAAGGTGAAAGGTCACATTTTGCATGTGACAAGGAAATTGGAGGAAAATAATGGAAAATGAATAAAATAGAGGGCTCATTAATAAAAAGGCTTATGAGGATGAGTGGGTAAGACTTGGTCAGTTTAGCTTTGGAGCTCTCTCATTATTCTCTCTCTGTCTCGCATACTCTTGGATACTTAGAGTTTTCTTGGAACACTCTTGGAGGGTGTGGCATACTTGGATTCTTGGAGCAAGAAGTCAAAGGAAGAATAGGAAAGCGCAAGAAGACATCGACATCAATAGCTACATCAGATTTGTTTGAAGGTATCCAATTGCATGTATGATTTATTCACTATTTTTGACATGAATGGCACATGCATGTGGTTTCTTGGTTATGCTCTATAATTAGCATGGAGGATGTACTAGATCGACAGTGGAATGCCTAGCCTTGCCATTTCCTTGATAGCCATGGTGATTGTGGGTTTACTTTCATTGCCTTGTTTTTGTTGGTTCTCATGTTTCCTTAGTTTGGGTTGAGTTATTAGTCCTGGAAACCCTAGTTGAACAAATGCTTTGGAAGCCCTGTAATAGCTTGGGTTGAGTTACTATTCCTAGAAGCCCTGGTTGAACAAACGCTTTGGAAGCCCTGTAACAGTTTGGGTTGAGTTACTAGTCCTGGAAGCCCTAGTTGGACAAACTCTTTGGAAGCCCTGTATAAGCTGTGTGTTGAGTTACTAGTTTTGGAAGCCTTGGTTGGAAAAACACTCTGGAAGCCCTAGAAGGCCTAGATGGAGACCAATCTGATGATAGTTTTTTGGTGATGTCCGACTGTGAGGTGTAATCATTGTTTGATGGGTTGAGGTGGGTGCCCTCTGGAAGCCTTGGATGAGTTTTGATTGATGTGTTCCCTAAGATCCCACATTCATGTTTGGAATATGGCATGGGGGTGATTGGTTTAAGAGAGACTTGGCTCAGCCAATCTATGGTTAGGTGGAACATGGTAGTCCCATCTCCAGTTGGTTCATTTCATTTATTAATGAAAAAATTCATTCCTTTCATTTTCATGTGCAAATGTATTGATGTATATATGGATTTTGATGACTGATATGTTTATTGTATTTATGTCTCTATTATGTTTTTTATATGTACATTTACCTCCAAGGTTGTTACTGTAATCTGTTCAGGCAACATTCTCGAAGAAAATACTTCACCTGTTTCCTTCTGATGTCATTAAACTCACATAAAATGGATATAGGAAGTCTCTATAACGATCTTGTTGATCCCCATTATTCGTATCCTCTATGTTCCAAAATACAACGCAATGTAATAACACAAATACAATACATTGTCCGATGGAAACTGGATAACCATTATCGAAACTAAATGCATTTATGGTGTGACAAGGATAACCATTATCCACTAAATTCTTTCATAGAATATTTTGCAAAAAATGAGTTTTTTCTGGAATGGGTGTGGTCATTATTTAGTCTAGGTGTGCAACTCGATCAGAAATTGCACAAGAACCTCTTTGGATCAATGGATAAGGAAAGTAGAAAAGTGACATTATAGATCGAAAGGGAAACAATAGTCGACAAAGATATTTTCTTTGAAAATCAAATTGGGAAGGTGATGTTGTGTGTTAAAACTACCAATAACACACACTTGCTAAAACAACCATAACCGAGTGTTCCTTAGGGGCATGGAAAATTTTAGGGGCTAATATTCACAAGTGGGCTAATTTTCCATGCTTTTTCCAGAAAGGAGATTCGTAAATTTCCATTTTTTCTAAAGATGATTTTCCCAAATTTTATAGTATAAATTATTTTACCTTAAAAATTTCTAAAATTATATAGAGACTAAATATAAAACCATTATAAATTTGAATGCTTTTACAAATATGTCAACAATTATTCTATAATTTTCATATTAGGGTCTAGTAATATTCGCTAAAGCTTCTAAACTTTAATAAAAAATGTCATCCTTAAAATTTTCCCTACTTATGAGTTCAAAGGCACGAGGCTTTGTAAAGCATAACTTCAGCTTAGATTGAGCACATTTAACCATATCTTTTCATGCAAAAATTATTTAAATATTCAATTGCACGGTATAAAACTATTTTTATGAATACTCAATAACATTCTATGGGGTTTACCCTCTATATACAAATCACAAAGTCGTGGATCAATGTTGCAAAAAATTATTGCAGACACACATCTACATGTTCTACATTCCTAGTATAAATAAAAGGGCCCTGTCCCATAATGTACATCCATAATTTCAGGTCATTCAAATTGCAACACCATTTAAATATATTTTTGTCTCTAATCACAAAATACTAAGCAAAGATTTACAAATCATCTCGAGCATCCTAATTTATCTCAACCATGCAACAGTCAATTAGGATCAATACTTACAGATCAGAGCAATTTAAGACCAAATTGCGTGTAGAACTTATCAGAAAAAAACAATATTTTCCTTAAACCCATTTTTTAACCTACAAAACCTCAGTTGAAAGTAAGACAAATTCAAAATTTCACTATTTCAAAATTCATAAATCAAACAACCTTAGTTTGGAATTACCTTCAGTTTCAAGGTCATCCACCAATAAACCATTTTAGGATTTAGTTTCAACCTTAGGGCACCACTCTAGAACTCATTCGAATAGGACGTATAGCTCATTCATATCTAACATATGTGGGTGGGCTCATAGGCTACAATATTTGAACTTAGAGCTCGATCCCATTTGTCACATACCTCCTTGATCCAATATCAACAACCACCTACAAATGTTCCAATCACTATCTCTAACTTTGATTGCTTTTATATATACAGTATTTGTTACACGCATAAGTATTAACTCATTTTACAGAAAAAGATATCACATGCAATTATACTCATATTCTAAGGATTCGACAACATCACATAAAGAGTAAAGAGCAAAAATATAAAACATCTCATGCATTTAATCAAATCGGATTAGCAAAAAGAATGTCACTTCGAAACCGAGCAGCGTTAGCTAAACGAGAACTAACTTCCTAGTTCACCCCCAAGCCGAGATTTCTTGCCATGGATCAACTACCTCTTTTTGACTTCTTCAATGGGTATTTAATACCCTATTTCATGATATGGTTTCTTTTTGTGGCTTCCCACTTTCATGGATCTTTTTATCCATTTGCCTAGGCTTTTCCTAGAAAAGCTTGCCTTTCTCTCCCACGAGGATTTTCATCATAAACCCTTGCCTTTGTCTCCCACAAGGCTTTTATGTTTTTCTTAAAATTAGCATATTTTTCAAGCTAAGTAACTTAATGCATATTTAGCTTCCAATCTATTAAGCTTATCTAGAATTGGATCTAGAAGTCTTATCATGAAAAAATTATCAATTCCCAATCACCAAAGGGATTTCATTTGGCAATAATCTCATCTCTTGGTTCCTTGTTTTCCAAGTGATTAAATTATATTTATTTATTTAATAAAGAAGTATTTACTTACATTGTTTCACCTCAAACCTATCTTTTCTATTACAACTCAGTCTTAGCTTAGGTCCGGCATGATAGCAACAAATTGTTACATAAAATAGAGGGGTGTTACAACAACATCAAGAGACTCAAAATTGAATAAACCCTAGGTTGAATAATTAAATTATTAATGAATACCAATATTTCCTTATATAAGAATCAAATATTCACATTGTCATGTGTTTCTTGTTCGATACCAATTCTAGCTTTTATTCTTCTGAGATCCCCATTACTAGTTCTTTTACAACTCCATTCTTAGGAATACAATACTACTAGAGTTTTACATTACTCAATACGTTAGTAATAAATCTCATATCCATATAAACTAGATTGGTTTGGTTTAGGTCTAGAAGTCTAAACCCTAATACCCCACTAGATATCTTATTTTCTAGTTTGATAAAGTAGGATACAAAAGTTTAATCGTGATCTTTTATAAACTGGAATTTTAAACATTGATTTAGAATTGACTTATTTTCTTATATTTAAATCATATTAAATGAGATGAAATATTAGGGTTTTGTATTTTAATCCAAATTTAAATGAGATGGGATTTAATAATAATCCATTTATTATCTTGGAATATTAATCCTTTTCCCTTCCTCTATCAAAAATAATTTTCAATCAATCTATACCATGTGATTTGTTATGAAGTGTGCCAAGGTATATTATCTATAATAGACCCACAAAAAACATCAATTATTTTGAATTTATTTCTCTCATTCATATGTTAAATATTTCTTGGAGTCTCTAAATATTCACAGCTCGACTAATAGTATATTTGTAGCAGAGAAAACTACTCAATTGGATTCATTGGATTCCTTAGAAAAGGTCTTGACAACATGGGTGAATTGGATAGATCAAAATCTAAATGCTATAGAAACAAGAGTCACTAAGTTTGTGGATTTTCTTCCATGCATTTCAATTAATATTATAATTGTTGTGTGTATGATCCCTAGATTAAGGTTTTTATTCACGTTGATATACCATTTTGAAATTTTTGTTTTCAAAATATACGTATTCCATAATAGTGGAACAAGATGGAAACCCATAAGTGAAATTTTGAGACAAAACCAATCCTGTATTAGTAGTTCATGAAACCTTATTCTGAAAAAATTTAAATGATAGAGAAGGTGTTTGACTACATGAAATTCCTTTTCTCTCTCCTGAACATAATGAGTTAATCATATTTGACGAAGGACACACATCCATTTGTGTATACTCTCATACATACGAACCAACTGTGGGTCTAATGAAATTTGCTAGAGAGGGAGGAAGCATGTCTAAAGAAATCTATTTATGTGTGGATAAGTCATTCATTTCATTATTTAATACAATGCATGTAGAAGAGGGAGGATACAAATTTCAAAAGGTTAATTCACTATGGTTTCCATGAACACTCCATTACACTCGCTATCAACAATGCAAAAATGAATGGTACAATGGTGTCTAAATTAGATTCATAAAATAACTTCATTGACTTGTATGAGCTATATGGAATTATTGGTACAATGGTATCTATCTTGGATTGAGCCACAAAACAAAATAGATATTTAACAAAACTAAAATAACTTCATCAAATTCTATTAGCCATATGGAAGGGTGAGGTTTAAACAATCTATAACTATCACTAACGCTTCCACTTTTAGGTCAAAAAATCATTGTCAAGCTCTTAATTATATGCATAATTCTATGATGAAACTTACACATTGTCATATATTTTACCTTTAAGTTTTATAGCAAACTGTGTAGGCCCAATATGCCTTGTGTTGCATCGAGTGTTCCACAGCTTCCAATATTATTGAGAGCATGTCATGAAAAAATGAATGTTTGATATGTTCTTCAAACCACTATTTGTAGAAGTAACATATTATGATCTCATCCGTGTGGATAAAGGTATCTTACTTTGAGTTCATTGGTGTGGATTGATTCCTTATTCAATTGTGTAAGTAGGAACTATTGATATATTAGGGATATGTGGAACTAGGTATATAATAGTATTAACCTTGGAACTCCATAAGTGAGAGGTGGAATTCTCAAAATTGTATATCCCATGAATTCTCCCAAAATAGGATCTACAACTTCCACTTTTTACTTCTACATATCCTAGAAAGAAAGGATTCCCCAAGATGCTTGTGTTTCTTCGCTAGTTTATTTCTAATGGTACCATTGTAAAAGGCACTTTGTATAAAATATAAAATGTCTTAAATGTCTCTGCTAACTTCTGATCGTAGGAAGTATTACCAGCACGCAAAAGTTTCAATTACCTCTCACTGTTCTGGAAATTTTTAATTTTGTAATTTCAAATGAACCAGTCCACTCTAAAGGATTTCTATCAATTTTGCAAATTGTGAAATTCCCACATAAATATCTTTGAATTTTTTTTTATTTCTTGACATAAATTTATTAATTTTAAAAGTTGAACACCTAGCAACAATTTTTTCCAGAAATGTTTATAATTCATGAGTAGAAAAGAAAGAGGTATAGTTCCAATTTTCTATATTGTTTTTGTAATTATTATTTATAATTAAACATTTTCCTTTATTATTTTTAAAAGTTATTATGTGGATAGGCATGTTTATTTTCGAAAATGCCTTCTACAATTTTAATATAAAAGTTTAGAGGGATCAAATCTCATCATCTGTAAACCCCTTTCTAGAATGCAAAACCTGAAGAAAAACAATTACACCCTGAGAGATTTAATCCCTTTCAGTGATTAATAAATTTGTAATGTTTAAATTGTATTTGTTATAATTTTAATAATTTTAATTTTAAATAAAGTTATAATTTATTTAATTTCAATGATTTATTTAATTTTAAGAAAGTGAGATGCATGATGAAATAAGTGATTTTATGGTTATCATGAATTGATGCCTATAAATATTTATCAAACATTTAATTTATATGGCTGTACTATTTCATTTTGAAGAAAAATTCTAGAAAATTATACAATTACTAACAAAAAGATAATGTAAAATATCAACTCTTAATTCTCTATACTTGTAACTATAAGCTGAAGTTACAAAATACATTGCAAGGCATTTTATATTTTATACCTAAGTGTTTTTTACAATGGTACCATTAGAAATAAACTAACTAAGAAATACAAATAGCTTGGGGAATCCTTTCTTTCTAGGATATGTAGAGGTAAAAAGTGGAAGTTGTAGATCCTATTTTTGGAGAAGTGATGGGATATAAAATTTTGAGAATGTCACCTCTCCCTTATGGAGTTGAAAGGTTAATACTATTATATACCTACTTTCACATATCTCTATTATATCCATAGTTCCTACTTACACAGTTGGATAAGGAATCAATCCATACCATTGAACTCAAAGTAAGATACTTTTATCCACACCAATGGGCTAATAATATGTTACTTCTACAACCAGTTGTTTGAAGAACATATCAAACACTTATTTTTGTTCATGACATGCTCTCAACAATCTTGGCAGCTATGGAACACTAGATGCAACACAAGGTATATTGGGCCTACACAGTTTTCTATAAAACTTAAAGGTAAAATATATGACAATGTGGCATTTTCATCAAAGTATTATGGATACACTTAAGAACTCTTCAAGGTAAAATATATGACAATGTGTCATTTTCATAGTATTATGAATACAATTAAGAACTTGACAATGATTTTTTTACCTAAATGTGGAAGCTTTAGTGATAGTTATAGATTGTTTAAACCTTACCCTTCCATATGGCTAATACAATTTGATGAAGTCATTTTAGTTTTGCTAAAGATCTTATTTTTTGTGTGGCTCAAACCAATATAGAGACAATTTTACCAATAATTCCATATAGCTCATTTAATTCAATGAAGTTATTTTATGAAACCAAGTTAGACATCATTGTACCAATCAGTTTTGCATTGTTGATAGTGAGTGAAATGCAGTTTTCATGGAAACCATAGTGAACTACCCTTTCAGAATCTATGTCCTCTCTCTTCTACATGCATTGTATTAAATAATGAAATGGATGACTTGTCCACACCTTCAAAGATTTCTTTAGACATTGTTCCTCCCTCTCTATAAAATTTCATCAGACCCATAGCTAGTTTGTTTATATGACAGTATACACAGATGGATGTGTGTCCTTCCTAAAATATGATAACCTCATTATGTCGAGGAGAGATGAAATTAATTTCATGTAGTCGAGCACCTTCTCCATCATTTAATTTTTTTCAGAATAAGGTTTCATGAACTACTACTCCAAGATTGGTTTCGTCTCAAAATTACACTTATGGGTGTCCATCTTGTTCCACTATTATGGAATACATATATTTTGCAAACAAAAATTTCAAAAGTGTCCATCAACATGAATAAAAGCCTTAAACTAGGGATCATAAACACAACATTTTTAATATTACCTGAAATGCATGGAAGAAAATCCACAAAAGAGTGACTCTTGTTTCTGTAGCATTGAGATTTTGGTCTGTCCAATTCACCCATGTTGTCAACCCCTTTTCCAAGGCAACAAATGAATCCAATTGAAGGTGAAGATAATAACCTTCTTAAAAGAAGTTTTCTCTATTACAAATATACTATTAGTCGATTTATGAATCTTTAGAGACTCCAAGAAACCTTTAACATATGAATGAGAAAAATAAATTCAAAATAATTGATGCTTTTGTGGGTCTATTATAATTAATATACCTTGTCATACTTCATAGCAATCACATGGTATAGGTTGATGGGAAATTCTTTTTGTTAGAGAGGAAGGGGAAAGGATTAATATGCCAAGATAATAAATGGATTATTATTAAATCCCAACTTATTCGAATTTGGATTAAAATACAAAACCCTAATATTTCATCTCATGTAATCGGATTTAATTATAAGAAATTAAATCAATTCTAAATCAATCTTTTAAATTCTAGTTTATAAAAAATCACCATTAAACTTTTGTATCCTACTTTATCAAACTACAAAAGAAGATATCTAGTGGGCTATGAGGGTTTAGACTTCTAGAACTAAACCCAACCAATTTAGTTTATATGGCTATGGGATTGATTACTAATATAGTAAAACTTTAGTAGTATTCTATTCCTAAGAATGGAGTCATAAAAGAACTAGTAATGGGGATCCGGGAAGAACAAAAGCTAGAATTGGTATCAAATAAGAAAAAAATGATAGTGCAAATATTTGATTCTTATATTAGGAAATATTGGGATTAATTGATCATTTAATTTTTCAATCCAAGCTCTATTCAATTTTGAGGCTCTCGATGTTGTATACACAAGAATCAAAGTTTCTACTACTCCTATATGCAAAAAATTAGACTCAAGGAAAAAACCCTATTGCTGATATAGAACCTAAGTCCTTTGAGGGCCTAACTTTATACTTTGGTTTAACTATGTCATGCATTGAGATCTCATCTCAGTACTTAGCTCAGTGTCACCATTCCTGTTAGGCTTAAGAAATTCCATGGAGATACAATTTTGCAGTAACTACCATTGATTTCACAACAGCTAGATTCCATTGCATTGCAATGAAATCATCACCTTTCACACTCAAAATTAAAACATTTCCTAAATAAATTCACGAAAGAAAATTTAATTAAACTATTTAGAATAAAATTTAGCATAATGCAAGAAATTAAATTAACACATGCACACTTGCATAAATTAAACATGGTCATTCTATTGTAATTAAACAAAATACAAACTATGTTATGCTAAAAAAAATAGAACATGAATACAATGGAAGGATTTAACTCAAGCAGGCCCAACTCGAGGTTCAACCTGCACCCGAAATCTTATAAATTTACCATCACTTTCTGCACTTCTTGTGCAATTTACAAACTAATACTTGTGTAGAAAAACAAACACCTTGTTCATTTATCTCTATAACCTTAAACCTAATTTTCCCCCTCATTGTATGATACTTTCTAAATAACTTTAGTCCCACGGTTTTCAATTTATCCTCAAAGATAGGTTCATGATCATCACCTTCCATGGGTAACCTAGTGATCTTCTTGATTACCTATGTGGTAAATGCCACAAATCTCTCTAAACATAGATAACCTCCATGCACACAACTTAGTAGTAGTATAGTAACTATAATGATCTCATTGTTGCAGCTAAAATGAGGAATTTCCAATAAATTTAAAATATCAACCGTATATAATGCCCATGTTTGTGTCTCAAGAAAAAATATGTTGGGGTCATCAGTTAGCATTGACAGCAAATACTATTGTAGCTTAGGAAACGTCTTTGAATTTGCAATATCATGGTCAGAATGTGTGAGTTTTCCCATGCACTCTACCATACCTTATTATCACAACACTTATTTAGGAATTTTTAGTATAGAAATGATTTATTTCATGTCCTTTTGTAGTTGAACTGGTCAAGCATCCAGTGTGCAGGGTGTGATATAGGTTGCTCTTAGCCTACACCCCTTTGGCTGGGACAATGGGGCAACAAATTCAGCTGTTGGCTATTATCCTATGACATTAACCTCCTCTTTCATGCTCTTTGGTTGTAACATAATAGATGGGTTCTTGTTTTGTGACTTACACACCGAAGAAGTCCCTATAACTCTCCCCATAAAATTAACTAATTCTCCTTGGAATCTCTAAAACGACTCCTCACGTTTACTCCTGATCTGACCAACCAACTCTTAGTTGATGTTCTAATTCCAAGTCCCCAATTTTTGGATCCAAACATTTGACAACACGCCCTCTTGTTCCCATTTTAGTGTCAGTCTTCGACTAGGCATTGTATCCTGACGTATTCACAACCAAATCTCTCAGCATCAACCCTAAAATATAAGTATGTGCCTCAACACAAGCCCCATACTTGCAATTATCTTGTCATGGACTAATCCAGACAATTCTGTGGACCTCAATTGTTTCAACTATATTTCTTAAATTAAGGATGATTTCCTTCATACTTAACTAACTTTATTCTCCCACTGTCCTAGTTAAAGGTCGCCTTTATAGCTATCACGTCATGTAACTTTTGAAAACATTTTTTTAGTGTTTTTTTTTTATACTTATTCATTGCATAGTGGCCCCCAACACTACTCGCTTCTATCCCCTATGAAAAATCTCAATGAGATACACCTTCGACCTTAGTACTTTCCCTTTCAGTGCATCACTAATTTCCTATGCCAGTCCCTCTAGTGTGGAAGTTTTACACCCTTTCTCAGTGGTACCTTCATAGAGGTCATGGTTCTGACATCCCTTCCCTGAGGAAATTTTCTTTGCCTCTTCCCCCATATTGAAATGGCATGTTAGTAACCTACCATTTTTATCATTTCCCCACTTATATTGTTCCATAGTTCATTGCACATTAGCCTATGTCACATACAAAAAAAATATTAGTTGAGGCTCGACCTACTTCTTAGACCTAAACATCTAGTTTATTTTACATTTGGAATCTTCTTCAATAGGTCGTTCCCTTCCTATGTAAGAATTTTATATTTGGGGTGGTGTTGAATTTCGGTGCTAATATATTGCACTGTGTGAGTGATATGTGCACATATCCTAGTAAAGACCTTATGCAACTCGTTCTACCAATTTCCTGGCCGTTCCTTAGATTTTAAACTACATGAATTAATATTGTGCCAACTTGGAAAACCATATTTAGTTAGGTTGAAATAGTATTTGATCTATGTATTAGCTTTGTAGATCTCCTCCAAGGCCTCCCCATTTGTCTCTTCTTAAATGGGTTCCACGTACTTGACTCTTTGACATGGATCTAGTTGCACAAATCTCTAGAACATCCCCTGATTCGAAAGTCATCGACCTTTTCTTAATATTGATGATATTTTGGCTTTCAAATGCCCAATTTATTTCTAAAAGTGCTAAGTAGGCATTGGTATCATAAAAAAATTCAATTACTTCAAAATCAACCATGACTTTCACCACATCAATATCCATCTCCACATTTGATAGTCTTCCAATAGGAAATATTCTATATTGATTGGCCAATCTATTTTGGATAGGATACCAAGTTAAATTAGGTCTCCACATCACCTCCAAATTTTTCATAGGTAGGATGTTGACATCAAAACATAAATCAAGAATAATGTTATCCATTTCATATGATCCAATTTACACACCTCCTGTCACATATATGTATCAAATGTGCGATCAAGCATCAACTTCAAAAAAATACAATGGTAGATGTCATGATCGACAGATTTGCAAAAATCACAAAATGAAGGTCTAGCAGAAGTCTCATACTTCTACATCATTACGAATGTTTTGGGTGTATGAACCTACACTCTAAAAAACTCACATGATAACCCTCTTCCTTGCACCATTGATTTAGATCCACCAATCAGCATATATTAGTTTAGTATGGGACATTTATTTCTATGGTATCCTTTTGCGCAACATATTATGCACTAAACCTCTATGTGTTTTCCTCTTCACTTTTCCAATTCTTACAGTTGTATAGTTAGCGTAGCCATCTATGAATGAATTTGAGTTATACTGGAATTTTTTCCCACTATTGCAATTGTTGGAGAGGCTTCCAAATTTAATTCTCTCTTCAAGGATTTTGATTGAGTTGAAATGTCCTGATGGATTAATGGTACCCAAATATGAAGCAAATTTTTTGCAATAAACCTCTCTTTGTGTTTCTCATCGTGAATCAAAAATTCCAAATTACCAAGCAACACTTTAAGTTGTTGGTCATAATCCTAGATAGATTCATCCAATATTTTCTTAATCTCCTTAAGCTCATCCAAGCCCTGGGAGGCAAACTAAGGTCTGAAAAACTCCTTCAACATTGCTTTCTTAAAATAATGTAATTACCTTGGTTGTGAAAGCAAATCACTACACTTATACTTCATATACCAAGTGATGTAAAGTCCCTAAGGGTAAACCCTGGTTGTACAATCTTAGAATTTTCATCTTGTAGATTATTAGCATTGCAAGACAATTCACAAAGAGGCAAATGTTGCTCAGAATATTCATTCCCAACACCATGAAAAACTAGTAGATTAACAATATGTTCCATTCTTTTTTTCCGACTAGCTTCTTACGATGTTCCTCCAAGTATAAATATTATTTATTGTGATCTACTCCCTCCTATCTAGCTAGTCTAACTCCTATTAGTAGATTGACTCCCTACACTTCCTTGTTTAACTACAAGATGAAACACATTATTAGGAGAACTTACTAATGTGTAAATAGGTGCTAGCAGGGTGATGGCTTTTGAATGGGATGTAATATAAGTATGATCCTTGGGATGCATAGTCTTTTTCACTCTTAGTCTAGCCTACAAAAGTTCCCCTTCATCTCCTTCTATGTGCAATATGCCAATGCACACTCGATCCCCACCTCTCTAATATTTTTTGCTCCTCCTCCTATGTCTTCTTACAACCTCCTTCTCTAGAGTTCTGTCAAATACAAGTATTTATGCAAACCTCTCTCCTCTAACACTACCTCCTCAGAACCTCTTATCACTATACATGAGTCATTCTTTTAACTCTATCTTATTTCACCTTCTCTTGTATTTCTCTAAATTTCTTTAGCATACCCCTTTTACCATCTTGATTAGGGATCTCTCACACTTCCTTCATCCTCTATTTGATCTCCTTATGAATCCCAATTTTGTCTCCCCATATTACTTACTGACCATTCCCCATCTCAGCCTGAGCACAATATAGGCTTAGCCACTCATTCCATCAAATTCCATCTTCAACACACCTTTGTCCTACAACAACATCTTCATAAATTTTATGCTAGTGGAAAAACCTGTGAACAATTTATGAAACCAACGTTTCAGACTAACTAGTTGAGTCCATCATCAGGGCAATGAGATCTGTATTTTGAAAAGAGAGAGTCGTGAAAATTATGGAGTTATTAATAGTTGTTTAGAAAGATATTTGAAATCTTTTTGTTTTTAATGCCGGCCTGATTGAATCATAATTTAATTAATTTTTAATTTACTATTATATTTTTTTATTTATTTTATATATATATATATAATATATTATATATATATATATATATATATATATATTTAATTATTTATTAATTTTATTTAAATATTTAATATTATTATTATGATTTTAAATTTAGGTTTTAACGATTGAGTAATATTTGAATGTATTTGTTTGTTATATATAAATAATATTATTTTATGTGGTTATTATTTATTTGTATTATTTTATTTATTTTATTGTAATTTCAATTTATTTATTTAATTATTATTATTATTATTATATTTATTTTATGTTTATTTATTTAATTTTAATTACTTATATTTATTTATTTTAATTTATATATATATATATTGTTTATTATTATTATTATTATATTATTTATATTATACTATTAAGAAATATTATTTTTCTTTTATTATTAGTTAATTATATCATATGTTATATAAATAAGTTACTTGTTATGAATTAGTTTGAATTGAAGTAATTTTATTTTTATTTTTGACTTATCAAATTTAATTAAGAGGGAGTATTAGATTAATTTAATGCTTTTTCATTTTATTTAATGCTCGAATAAACTATCCTGTGAGCCTCCCAAAAATTTTCATTCAATAGTCATGTATCATTTAATGGATTCAATGGAAAAACCAGTGATGTGTCCTTTAATTATGCTCTCAAACTTGAAATTAACAACCCAAGTGATTTAGTAATCTACCAACTAAAGTCTTCAAACTCGCTCATGAGTAAAAACTTTAGGTTCCTCCAATCTCTAATGATGTTATCATCATTAAGCTTTAAAATCCAACCTACAAGAAGCTTTGGAAATTCACAAAATAAATTTTCATAAATATCTTCTATAAACTTGTACCTCTCTAACCATTTTTACGCTAATCTGGCGATTCGCAATTTCAGTAGCCACAAATTCATCTAGCTTGGTTTCAAACCATTTTCCAATTTTTTCTATGGTAGGATTCCACATTATATTCACTCTTGAATCCTAGTACTAGTAACATAACCATTTGTTGTCACTTTTACCTATTTCAATTAAAATTTATTGAACCCACTACACCTAACAAAATCCCTAACAATACTGGAACTTGCAGCAATCCCTAAGGAATGTTGGCATTGATGTCAAAAAGAACTTAGCATTGTCTGTCTTGTAATGATGTCTTCTATGCTTTGTATTGGATTTCATGTATGATATTCTATGATTATAAAAATGTCTATGTCTACATGGTAATGTATCGAAGCCAAGTTGCAAATGTGGTGAAAGAAGGATGGAAACTTCATGTGTTAAGGCATCTTATCTGAGAGGTAGTTATGCACCAAGTGAAGATAGAAGACTTATTGATAGGATGTTGATATTATGTAGGCAACAATCCTCTTTGGGATGTCCATATTATACCAATGACAATAGTTGTACGTGAAGTTTCTAAGTTGTGGATGCACTCAACCAATTCCATGGATATTTTCAATTGTATTTGATCCATAAACTACCATGGATATTCCACTGAACAAGTTTTCATAATAGATATGATAACATTATATTTAAAATTTGAAATTCTACATTATTACAGTTTTATTAAATTTCTAGATCTGTGGATTTTCTATTAATAATGCATGAAAGTGAATGAATACTGTGTAGAAAATAGAGAATGACAAAAAAAAAAAATCTCCCACACACACACATTTAACACAAGATATGCTTTAGGAAACTGTTTTGGGAAAAAAACCGAGCTGGACAATGAGGCTGCTCTCCTCTCTTTCTCTATCTAGAAATATGGCTGAGTACAAAGAAGTATGATCTGTAGCTCATGGGCTACTACAATGCACAAATACTCTCTATTTGCATCACCTCTTTTCCTCTTGGCTATCTTTTCTCACCCATGGAACAAATGCAATCAAAAGAATGGTATCCCTTTTCTTCCTAGTGGCATGGTTATAACACAAACCTATAGCCTACTAGTGGTTAAGTTTGACTACCTCAACTCTTAACTAAAGTTACAACATATACTCTTCTAGAGTATTTTACATCATAATAGCATGGCTATCCCATTTTCCATGAATAATGGGAGATAATGTGGCATCCTCTCAAACTATGGTGGTGAAAACATGATGGTCAACTTCTGAGTGGCATATCTTTTGCATGGAGACTCTGATTGATGTGATTCTTGCACCATTGAAAAGGTCTCTGTGTGTATAATAACATGAAAAGGTGTAGTGATAAGCCAGAAAATTTTTACCCCTAATAAATATCATTTGATGCCTCAAAATTCTCCTAGAAGGTTTTAGACCTTGTTTTTCCAACCTAGGTCCTGCTAGTAAAAATGGCCCTGTAAGTTGATTCCTTCACTATTTCCACTTTGAATGCATCAATATGGATAAAAAATAGTATAATGATCAAATATCAATCAATATTTTCACATGGTATTTAGTCAAAAATCTTGTGAAACATTATACTTCATCTACAAAGTGGTTAAAGTTGAAAATATCCCTCATTCAATGAAGAGTAAGGAGAATAACATTAGGGAAGAGAAACATTCAAAATAATAGACCAAATCAAGAGTGTATGAATAGAGTTGTTGAGCTCTGTACTCTTCAGTAATTATTTATTTAATCACTTTGGAAAATTATTTGTGAGTAAATTCCTTATAGGAGAGGTTGGTTGGATGTATTGTGACGTTGAGCAAGTGTGTGAGAATAGAAGAGTGTGCAAGCTATTAGGAATATTATGTAGAAAATATGAAGTGGTTTGCACAAGTTGCAAGTGGTATAAATACATGTTTTAGCCAACATATTATGAAGAAAGTGAGGAGATGGTGTAAGTAATGATTGAAAATAATTTGGTGTATTATTGTTGTTGGTGTGTTCATAAAATTATTGTTTTGTATGTAGAGTTTTTTCTTAGACAAATTTATTATATTATAGAGAGGACTAACATGCTCTTGTTGATTTCTAAAGTTCCCCTTGGAGATTATTTTGAAAATGAATGAAATCATGGCCCTGAGATTTTGAGGAGGTTGGGGCCTCTATTCAATAGTGGGTGAACAAGAAAGGGGTAGTTTCTCCTTATTGGTGGTGTCCAACAAAATGATATATAGGTAGTGGTAGCTAAACCTAGTTGTGGTTGGATAGTCTAGTAATGACTAAGTGAGACTTATTAGGAGTGGTGGCTTCCAGGAGGTGGTTCCTTTATGTCATGTTTGTAGAGACTTCGTAGTTGGTGGTGGCCATCAATATTATTCAGTGGGGAAGTGGCTCCTAGCTAGTCAAGGCCAATAGAAACGTAATGATTTGATTTATTAATGATAAGAGAATAAGAAGCAACACAACAACAATTGTTGGTATTTGTCCCTTTAGGGTTTTCACCAAAAACTAGTGTTTTCTTATGTGTGTGATCCTTTTCATGTCTACGTGTTATGTTATGATGCTCTTATCTCTCCTTATATGTTTCATATTGTAAATTTTTAAAGGATTAACTAATAGGTGAAAATTTAATAACTTCCATGACTATTGATTCGCTCCACCCCAAGGGTGAATTTTAAGTATGGAAAATTATCTTAAAGCTTAAAAATATTTGTGAATCTCACTCATCCGTAATATGTGAACTATAAAATGGTTATTGAAATATTTGTAAATTTATTCAAATTTATGAGAATTGGGAAAGTGACTGTGGAGGAGCGGTTCGGTGGACCAGCACACTAGGGTTTGTGAATCCTCTACAACGGAAGACCTCCCCAGAGTCTTGCAGACCTACCAGATACGACACCTCAGAGCCATTACAATTCCACTAAAGCAGTTTAAGGACCAATGAATCCCCTCCAGGGGGAGCCGCAGCACCTCCCCCATCGAACAATGAAGAAAGGCAGAAAACTAAGGAAGGTGAACATCAAGAGGTTCAAAACGGGGATCGCGCAGATCTGAACCAACAACAGGAAAAAAAAGATGACAAAGCACAACCCAAAGTAAGCTCGACCACATGCAAGCCAGTGGCAACAGAACGGCCGAAAGTAGAATTTCCCAGCCAATGCATCAATGCCCAGATACAATACATGCGGGATCATGCATTAATAAGCAAGTTCATAGGAATATGGCCAACTAAGAAGGCGCTACGAGGCTAGATAGCAGCGAAATGGAGCCCAAAAGGACATATCACATTGCAGTTGGGACCCAAAGGATTCTTTACAACCATTTTTAACTATTTGGAGGATAGAAACAGGGTTTTGGATGGAGGTCCGTATTTCTTCAATGCCGCTGGATTGTATCTCAGAGGATGGGTAGAATTCTTCAACCCTAACAAAGAGGATCTCAGTTGGGCTCCTGTTTGGATTCGGCTTTATTCGCTTCTTGTGGAGTATTGGGAGGAGGTCTCTCTACAAGAAATAGGTAATGTTCTAGGAGAATTTATCAAAGTAGCAGAGGAAACAAAAATCCGGAGATACACCTCTTATGCAAGAATCTGCGTGTACATGAACCTCAACAAGGCGCTCCAGGATGTGGTAAGTTTATTCCATGACGATTATGAATGGGTTCAATTGATTGATTATGAACATGTACCATCTAGATGTAGATGATGTCACGCCCTGGGTCACCTATTCAGGGACTATCCCCTAACTCAAAAACCTTCCCCCCCAGGTGCCTCTGATAAGTCTGAATCTGATGGTTTCACCAAAGTACCCAACCGCAAGAAAAACCATAAGAAAGTAGCTCCAAATCCCAGGAAGCCTCAAGCTAGTGCTTCCAAGCCTTCAACGAGCAATAGTTTTGAAGCTTTAGCTGATGAACTTGTAATCAATCCTGATAATCCAAATCCCTCAGAGCGAGGGCCAAAGAAGGATAAACAACCAGTGCACCCAGACTCCATGCTGATCCCAGTAGATCCGAAGATCAATGACCCCTTTTCTTCAGTTAAGCATGAAGCCCCAACATGGTATCTTCAAGGAATGGAGGAAGACAATATACAATCTGACTCAAGAATAGCAGTAGAAATCAATGAAGAGAAAAATGACTCCCAGCTCATGGAGCAGGACCCTGAAAATATACACATTGGGGAACTAGACATTCAAGGCCTCGAGCAGGAATGCAACACAAAAATTTTTGACGAAATTCCAGATCAACAGGTAAAGGACCTGGAGGAGATCTTAACCCAGGCACACAAGCAAAAATCTCTAGGTATTCAGACGGGAAGCCATTGGGATGGAAGAGTTATCACCAAAGACATTAAAAAACATGGAAGAAAAACAGATCTTCAACGAACAATCAGAGTAGGATAAATGTTAGTGGAGTTTGGCAGATACTCCAAGCTAACAAAGTATTACAAATCCCTCCAAAACTCTTCCCAATGAAGTTAATATCATGGAATATCAGAGGGCTTAATAGCCGAGGGAAAGAGAGACTTCTTAAAAAAATGAAAATGTAAGAAAAACCACAAATTCTTTTCATACAAGAAACAAAATGCAACTCAAGTGCTCTATAAAGGATTGCAGCAAAAGTATGGCCAGGAGGTCTCAATGTGGCTGTAGATGCAGATGGAGCATCTGGAGGTCTTGCAGTCCTATGGGATGCTCGTTCTATAACACTCACCAACATTCATGCTAACAAGAATTTCATACAAGAAATATTTCACATCACAGGGACCAACACATAAGGGCATCTTACCAATGTGTATTTTCCCTAGGAATCCATGCACAAGATAGAAATCATGAATACCCTCTCGGAAATCAACTCTGCCAGAGTGCACCCTTTGTGGATAGCTGGGGGTGATTTCAACATGATTACCAGACTAGAAGAAAAGAGAGGAGGCAGAAACAGTGGGAACAAAGACGGGATTCGCTTAAAGGACTTCATTAAGAATAATTGGCTTATTGACATGCCTTTCAATAACGGTCTTTTTACATGGAATAAGAAAAGAACAGGGCTGCAGCAAATCTCTTCTCGTTTGGACAGATTCTTAATATCAGACAATGTTATTCACTTAGGGGGAGACTTTGCTACGTCTATCATGCCGATCGGGGGATCGGATCATTGGCTAATATCATTACAATGGACTCGGTCGGGAAGCACCATTTGCAGACCATTTTGATTTGAAGAGTTCTGGATGTCTCACCCAAACTTCAACAACCTAATCAACACAGAATAAAATAATTTTACACCTCCTAAAGGAGCCAAGATGTTTCAGTTTCAATAGAAGCTCAAGCATCTCAAGGGTAAGATTGAACAGTGGAATAATACTTCTTTTGGCAACATTTTCCAGGCTCAGAGTGTTCTCGATCAAGATATGAAACACCTGCAATAGAGGATCATAAATGAAGGCCGATCAGAAGACCTGTCAGAACATGAAAAAATTCTCGAGTCACAAATCTTAGAAAGGGAAAACCAGGAAGAAACACTACGGAGGCAAAAATCAAGAATAAAATGGCTTAAGGATGGGGAAAAAAACACAAAAAATTTTCACAGTACCACCATCTAACGCAGAATGAACAATAACATAACCCACATAATAAATGAGCAGTAAAATGGAAACTAATGAAGAAATCGAAAGAGAATTTGTAATATATTTCAAGAATGCACATCAAGAACCTCACATAAATAGATCGATCGCCATAGAAGAAATCACCAAACATATTCTGAAGTTAATTACAGAGGAGCACAACCAACTTCTCGTCAGACCGGTAGACTTGCAGGAGATTGAAGCAGTTGTATGCCATCTGAAAGTCAGGAAGGTGCCTAGTCCATATGGGTTTACCTCGAACTTTTTTCACAAGTTCTAGGATTTGATTAAAATGGAAGTATGGCATGTGGTCGCGGAATCAAGATCCTTGATATGGATGTTTCCTGGAATGAATGCCACATTTATCACTCTCATTCCCAAGGAAGCTCAACCCAGCACTCCTGACAAATACAGGCCCATTTCCCTCTCCAACATTATCTACAAGATTGTCTCCAAAATCATTACCTCCAGAATCAAACTGTTTCTCCCTCTCATAATCTCACCTGAGCAATCTGGATATGTCGAAGGGAGGCAGATTACGGATGGTATTATACTCACTCATGAAATAATCCATTCCTTTAAGCAAACCAAGAAGCCAGGTATGCTCCTTAAAATTGATCTCTCAAAGGCTTTTGACAGTCTAAGCTAGCTGTACATTAAAAAAACCCTTACTGCTTTTGGTTTTGCTCCCCCTTGGGTTAGATGGGTTATGATTTTGTTATCCTCCTCCTTTTTCTCTATCCTTATCAATGGTATCCCTTCTTCTCCCTTTCAACCGTCTTGGGGAATCAGACAATGAGACCCTCTTTCCCCCTTCCTGTTCATTATAATGGCAGAAGGTTTAGGCCAAAGCATCAAATAGGATCAGCATTCTCAACTTCTCAAAGGCTTGTCTTTTCATAATTCCTCAGCCTTTACTCACCAGCAATTTGTTGATGACAACATGCTTTTTGGTCATCCCTCAGTCTAGGAGGCTCATCAATTTAAGTCCCTTCTTTCGGATTTCTCGGATGCTTCTGGAGCCTCTATCAATAAATCCAAATCCCAAATCTTTTCTTCAATACGCTTATCAGTAGTCAATCTACCATAGCTCGCATCATAGGCTTTTCTATTGCTTCTCTCCCTTCCAAATATCTTGGAGCTCCTTTAATAGCCTCAGCCCTGAAACATTCTTCCTGGAAAATCCTCTTAGAAAAGTTGGAGAACCGCCTTTCCTTATGGACTCACTGTGCCCTTAATATGGCAAGTCAGTTAGTTCTAATCAAGGTTGTTCTTCATTCCATGCCGCTATACCTGTTCTCTATCCTGGCAGCTCCCAAATGGGTTCTAAAAGAAATCAAGCATTTTCAAAGATCTTTCTTATGCGGTAGCTCAGGTCAAAAACATAAATGGGCTCTAGTTAAATGGGACACTGTTTGCCTTCCCAAAAGTGCCGGCAGAACTAGCCTGAGGGATCCATCTCACAGCAATGAGGTTATGGGGACTCGTATTTGGTGGTGATGGTTCACTATGCCATCCACCCCTTGGGCCTATTTATGGACAGCTAAATATTCAAACAACCGCCCCACAGAGGAACTAATAAGGATATCAGAGGTCAGATTAGGATCCCTAATTTGGAACTCAACCAAGCAGCATAGGAGTTTAATTCAGCATCACAGTTTCTGGGAAGTCAAGGATGGCAACGATGCAAGGATTTTGGAAGACTCCTGGTAGCAGCTGCCAAACTTAAAGGACCTTCTTCATCCTTCGCAAATCTTGGAGCAGGACCTACAGGACCACAACAAGGTAAAGAATTTCTGGAGATCTTCCACCATACAAAATTATAGGCAATGGTTAGAGGTAGATCAAATCTTAAGAAATGGAACAGAACAAGCTCAAAAAACTCTTGAAGTGGAATTAATGAGAAGGAAAATTCAGTGCTCAGAGGAAAGAGATACTCTCAGATGGGGGTATGGAGAAAAGGGTACCTTCTCAATAAAGGAAGCTTACAATATTATTATCAAGGAGCATATGGTCAAAGATAACCTTTGGAGTAAAGTGTGAGACCCCACCAACTGGTCGAAAATTGCCACCTTCCTTTGGCTCCTTTGTCACAACAAGATTCTCACCTGGGACAATCTCCGGAAAAGGAACTATCAAGGGCCTCAATATGCCCTAACTGTAGACAAAACAAAGAGTCCATAAAGCATCTTATGCAATCCTACATCATTATGCGCAAACTCTGGGAAAAAGTTAGTTTTCGCTGCCAAAAGGAAGGAAGAATTCATGGAGATGTCATAGCTACGGTACACAGCTGGGAACAAAATCCTTTTCAAAGAAAGATCTTAAATTTCCTCTAGAAGCTTATTCCGGGCTTCCTCATGTCGACCATTCGAAAGGAGAGAAATCAAAGAATATTCAAGGACCAATCTATGCTGATGGAGAATCTCTGGAAAATCATGTGTGAAAACATCAAAGAAACCATATCTCTTCATACCTGACATCAGGAGGATCTCGCTTCTCTACCCCGAGAACAAAACATATGGGCCAACTGGAACCTTCAATGGAATCAAGCTCATATTGCCAAAAAAATTCCTTCTCAGGTAGGTCATTCACTTGAAAAACGGATTCCACCTCCCAAGAATATGTATCAGCTAAATTTTGATAGGGCCTCAAGAGGAAATCCCAGAAATTTGGGCTTTGGAAGGATTTTTAGAGATTGGAAGGGAATTCCTCTGCTAACCTTCTTAGGATCAAAAGGATGGGACACCAACAACTCGACGGAATTGGAAGGCCTTTGGCAAGGGCTCATCCTAGCTCAAAATCAGGTATTTTTTCCTCTGGTCATCGAAGGTGACTCTCAGATCATCATAAACATGATCATCAAAATCTTACAAGGCACTCCCTCAAGCAAAGTAAGTAGCAATTGGAGAATGGCAAAGAGGTTGGAACTCATTGAAATATGGCTTATCCATCATAGGGTGATCACTCTTAAGCATATTCAACAAGATGGGAATAAAGTGGCGGACCTTCTAGCAAACATTGGAGTGGAATGTGGGGTGAACCTTCATACAGGCTCAATTTCTGGACTGGCCTTTGGAATCCAACTCCAGGACTTTCAAAATACTGTGAAGAAGGAAATGATGCAGGAAGGAGAAGAGCACCCGGATGCGGGTGATTCATATCATAGTTAATGATTTTATTAATTATTGCCAGCATAATGTCCTGCTATATGCAGATGAGCACTCATCTCCAGGTTCGTGTAAGGCTCAAGCTGGCTCACATTATGCGCATTCAAATCAGCCTGTAGGTTGAATTAATGGCTTTCCTCGATAAATACAAGATTCAAATGGTTTTCATCATGAAGTTCGCGGCCTTCCTCTCCACGGTTCGCTCTCCAGCTTCTTGTTGCGGCCCTTCCTTTCTGAAGCTTCTTCACAGAAGATATTCCTCTGCTATCAGTGACAAGCTATGGCCAATTCAGGTGCTTGACATCCAGTGCTGTTCTTCCCCTGGCTTGCCCTGCTCTGGGCATGCGCGTCTTCTTCCCTGCTGGTTTTTTCGCTCCGGTGTCCCCACCTGTTCTGCAATTCTCTCCTCTTGCAGACTAGCCATGGTCTAACATAGAATGCGGAGCCGTCATGGCGGAAGCCGTGGAGGTTGTAGGTGGTCTCAAACTGCACAAGATGCTAATTAGACTTTTCATCCCACCTCCCAGTCAGCCTTTCAAGCTATGACGCCTCCATCTAGCCCCTCCCGCAGACCATTCCCGTATCATAGTTTTCAGAACTTCCATTTAAGGTTCCAGAGCAACTTAATCAGGCCTATCATCTCAGCTAACATTTCCATTATCTTCACGGAGGAGGAGTCTCAAACTCTCGCTTCTGTGAGCGCTGTGGAAGATTCCTCTCAGGAAGGTTTCAGAATCGTGGGCGGCCATGGTTTCAAGCAATAGTAGGGAGATGTCGGTCAGGCTAGAAAGCAAGGTGGAGTGCAGACAATAGACAAGGAAACAAGTGTCACTTTGCAGCCAGGTGGCAGCATCCATGGAGCTTCGGTGTCGGTGGAAGTTGAAGGAAGTTCAAGCAGTTCTCCTTGGGCTTCAAATCCTCCAGGTGGCAACAGGGAGGGTGAGGCAACGCAAGGTGAAGATGTCTCATATGGCAACGTGTGTCTGGTGGAGGAAGTGCCGTTGGACCAAGGCATGGTCATATGATAACACCTGTTTGCTTTCATTGCTTTCTTTTTGGCTGTCTTCAGTTCAATGCTTCTATGGTTTTGTCTATGTGGTCAGGAGGTTTTTCTCTCTAGTTTTGTCTGTGCTCTTATGGTCTGGAAGTTTGAGGATCTTACTCTAACTTGGAAAGATTCCCTGGCCTCTGATGTTGGTTATGGAGGCATTTTTGGATTTCTCCTAGTCTTCAATTTCCTATAGCTGGTTGTATGTACACCGTAATTGGCCTCTCGAAATATGGAACAGTTCTGTCAGTTTTGAAAGCATGCAGCTCCTC
>APFE031720272.1:146774-184937 GCA_000404065.3 Pinus taeda
CCCCCCCCCCCCCCCCCCGACCAGCGCTCTCACTAGTGATCTACATTTTCAACAAGGGATATTAGAGTCAGTTCTCTCTAGTGAAGCTTAATTGTTCAAGAGTAAATCATGGACCTATGACCAAGAACAAGAAGAAGCAATCTCAACAAAGGAAGGGAAACAAGCAAGAGAGGAAAAATTTAGATCTGGAATAAATCCTCTTTTTTTCTCATCAAGGATGGAGATGAAAATCATGAAAATGGTTCAAGAGTTGAATTTTGTTTTAACTGTGGACACAATTGTCATTTTGATTTTAGTTTCCCATTTCCTGCTACATATAGTAATGATGATTCTCTTGAGATTGACAGACTGGAGAATGATAATTATTCTTTTGAAAACAATATTTGAATTCAAAATGGAGGTAATTATTCTATGGAGAAATCATGTTTAGAAAATTCCAATGATGAAGAGTAAAGAATAAGCTAATATCAAAAGGATTGTAACTGAAAATAAAGATCAATAGAAATTACTGCAATTGTTTTATGAGAAGGCATTCAAAGAAGAATCATTAGCTTAAAAACTTAGATGGAAGAAGGGAGGTGAGTTGAAGAAGGAATGAGGAAGCGGTACAGAGAAAAGGAAGATCTATGTGAAAGAGTGAAGGTTGAAGTGGATCCATTGAGGAGCGATTTAGAGAAGAAAATCACTTAGTTTAAATTGGAAAATAATGACCAAATATCTACTTCAGTCAAATCAGATCTTAACCTGCACAAGGGAGAAACCAATTCAAAAGAACTCAAAAATCCCATAGGAAAAGTCAGTAGTGAAAGAAGCAAGAAAGAAATCCAATAGTCAATGAAGGCACCAAAGGTCATGCCAAGAAAAATATTTTCATCAAGATCATTTTCACCCTTTGGATATGTCATATGATTTAGTTGTAAAAAACATGGAAATATTGTAGCAAATTGTAGAGGCATGCAACACATGTAGTTGGATTTAAATTCCTATCAATTAAACAATCAAGGAGGACTATCCTCACCATGAATATCATTATTAGTCAATTATAATACTCCTTTTTATCATTACTACTACTTATGAAATGATTTTGACCATAAGGTTATTAAATGTAGATTTTATGCAAAGAGGAACAAGAGGAAAATCGACATGAAATATGAGTCCTTGTCTCAGTTCTTTAGTCACATAAGGTGCTACATGTGTGACAACATTGGCCATAAGGCCAAAGGTTGCAAGTTTCCCATGTGTTATAGGAAATTCAGTCAAATGGAGAAATTCATGCAAGGCCAAAAGCACAAGAAGAGAGAAGGTGTTGTGCATGTTAAAGATCAAGCTATCAAAGTTTGGAGGAGAAAGAAGTAGCAAGAAATGCCAACCAAAAACTAATGCCTGCATTGTCTCAGATTGAGCATATGGTTGCATCCTGAGCTACATGTGGACCATTGGAGGTGAATCCATATTAGAGAGATTGTATGAAGACAAATTTGTGTGTTAGGAAGGTGATGCATGGGCTCAAGGAGAGCTACATGAGGTTTGAAGTATTGTTTTTATTTCAGATTTTATCCTTATTTAATTTTTTCATCAGTTGGATCAAACATATATATTTGCTGATAGATTTTGACGTTTCATGTTGATTCTTATGATATTTTTGAGGACATGATAACCATGTATTTGACCTTATGCATATGGTCAAGAAGAAATTTTAGTACAAGTGTGATGTGTCTCCAAAAGTTTGTTTGAATATAATAATATTTTAATGATTTATATATGCAACCAAAGCTTATGGGAGAATGTTTTAGTGTCACGGTTTATAGGAGTATGGTTTTATGAAGATCACTCCTTTTGTTTCTAATTATATTTTACAATGATTTATACTACTGATGGTGAATCTACTCAAAATTTTGTCATCAATATTTAGAGAAAGAAATTTTCAAAGAGAAGGATGTGAAGGAGTGAAGGAAAAGTACATATTGAGCAAAACCAATTTTTCTTCCAATGGAACAACATATTTATGGTACTGTGGATGTTGTGGGGGAGCTTGTTATGCATCTATTTCACATTGGTTTATTGCATTACGATGCTAAGAATTTTTTGGTTGTGGCTACCTCATGGATATTTATATGTGTTAGTATCTTTCATGGAAAATTTGGTATGTGGCTAGTGCTGAGTTCGAAAAATTACATCTATGTCATGTATTCATGCTTGTTTGGTTTCTTTTAATATTGGTTGATGGTGTATGGAAGTTGACACATCTAGAGTGTACATATTATTATTTATGGCTTATAGATCTTGATATATGACGTATATTGTTACTAATGCATGGAGCAAGTATGATGTTGCATGAGTCTCATGGTAGTATGTATGTTTCCTATGATGTTTTGGTTTGAGAGATTGATATACTTTTGCTACTTGAGATTTTGATCTCACTGTACGAGGAGAGAGAGTGTTAGAATTTATAGCATCAGGTCCAGAAGATGATGAAATTATGAGATGTTGATGGTGCTGTATTCCAAGATCTTATGTTGTTGTTTATATTGCATAGATCAGTACTTTGTAACTACTTCTTTGATGCATCATTTGCTTGGATACTAATATATGGTGTTCGAGAGGTTGTTGTTGCATTGTATTATTTTCATTAAAATGATGTTTTTTTGGTTTCTAATTTGTTTCCCGAAGCTATATTTGGTGCTATAGGACTGTGCTTATATGATCTTGAGCTTCATACATGATATATCATTTTACTGATGACGAAGATATATATGTTATTTTCACAATTTTATGTTATTTAATTTTCTTCTATGTTTAATGGCTTGTGAATATTTTAGATTTTGAAAAATGTATTCATTCATATTACATTTATATGTCATTTAGAGCTCCATATATGTCATTGTTGAGATCATTGTTTATGGCTGAGGTGTTGAGAGTAGCCATGTGTTATGATATTCCATGTATTGTACTCCTATTGTTGTTTCTACATAAAGCACATACTATTTTTCATGGATGCCATGTATTTCCTACATATATTTGTATTTGATATTCATATAGGAGAGAACACGTGTGCATTTGAATAGCCATGCATGATCATTGTCTCATGTTTTGGTGTGTTGTTCATGAAGAGACTGATGGTGTCTAGCTTCTGTTGAAAAATTTGTCAAATTCAACTATGTATGACTATTGGGTGTCAAAGTCTTGTTTTGTATGTCATTGAAATAACTCTTGTTGCATTGGGAAACTTGATTGAATGATGTAAGTTGTGTCCATAAAGTCATTGGTCGGTGATGGGCATGCTTATAGAAGATTCATATATAAATCATATGTACTTATCACTACCATGTATTTTCTCAATAGAGAATTGACTTATATTGAATATCATTGTATATCATTAGTCAAAGTTGGTTGAAGTCCTAGTCCATGAGGAGTAGTCTCTTGCACTTAGTAAGGAGGCTTAATTTTGGGAAGCGAAAGTGTTGCTACAACAACAACGATAGTATGATTGCAACTTTATTACACATTGAAGGGGAGAATGATCAACATGAGAGCATTCATGGTGGTGTCTAGAGATATGTTTAGCATATGAGTTCATTGTTTCACATGCTTATCTTCCAGGAGAGACATTCATTCTTGTCAAAAGGTCGACTTGTATCAGCTTTGTAGTCAGCATGGTATTGATCATTTTAGGGGGTGTAATTCTCTCAACCCCCTACATAGTTATCATTATTATTTATTGTTGGTATTTCCCTTTTCCATTTATTTGAAAGGGGGAGAGGGTATGGAGATTATCTTCAGAGTTTAGTTTTAGGAGGGGAGATCAAGTTCAGGTTGACATCAATGCCAAAGGGGGAACATGTTGTCATTGTCGTGTTGGAATTGATGTCAACAAGCACATAACAATGTTTTCATTGCAATGATGTCTTCTATTATTTTTACTCTATTTCATGTATGATCTTATACGGTTGTAATAATGCCTAAATATACATGTTAATGTCCTGAAATGAAGCTGCAAATTTGGTGAAAAAAGGATACAAACTTCATATCTTAAGGCATCTTCTCTAGGAGGTAGTTATGCACCAAGAAAAGGTAGCAACATCATTGTTACGATTCCCATATTATCCAAGTGACGATTTTCTATGGGATGCCCATATAATCCCACCAACAAAACTATAGGTGGAATTTCCAAATTGTGCACGCAGTCAACCAATTCCATGGATATTTTCTATTGTATTTGCACATTGTATTTTCTCTAAAGGGTTGTAAAACATCACTCTTCATATAGAAAATGGTTAAAGTTGAAAATATCCCTCATTTAATGAAGATTAAGGAGAATCAAGTTAAGGATGAGAAATGTTCAAAATACTAGACTAGTTTAAGGGTGTACGAACAAATTTGTTGAGCTTTGTACTCTTTTGTAATTATTTCTTTAATCACTTTGGAAAACTATTTATGTGAGGAAATTATTTATAGGAGAGGTTGGTTGGATGTATTGTGAGTTTGAAAAGTATGTGAGAAGAGAAGAGTGTGAAAGTTGTGAGGAATATTATGTAGAAAATATGAAGTGGGTCGCAAAAGTTGTAAAATGTAGCATAAATGTGTTTCAGCCAACATTTTATGCAAAAGCCGAGGAGATGGAGGAATGATTCAAGATCTTGTTTCTTCTAATGTGTTCGTAATAATATTGTTTTGTATGTAGAGTTTGTTATTGGAAAAAATTATCATAGTGTAGAGGATTAACATGTTGTTGAGTTGCGAAGTTCTCCTTGGAGCTTAGTTTGAAAATGAATGAAAGCATGAATTCAATATTTTTAGGTAGGTTGGGGCCTCTATTTAGTACTGGTTGAAAAATAAATGCATTGTTTCTCCTTTCTGGTGGCGGAAAACAAAATGGTATTTAGGGAGTGGTAGCTCCATTTAGTGGTGGTTGGATATTCCAACAATGGCTAGGTGAGACTTATTGGGAGTGGCGGCTTCCAATAGGTGATGGCCTGTAATGTCATGTGAGTATATACTTACTAGCTTGTGGTGGCCAACAATATCATTTAAAGGGGTAGGGGCCTCTATTTGGTGGAGTCTAGGTGAAAATCTAATGATTTGATTTATAATGATAAGAGAATGAGAAACAACACAACAAATAGTGGATTGTTTTTGTCCCTTCATGGTTCCCATACAAAATCATTGGTGTCTTATGTGTGTGATTATTTTTGTGTTTATGTTTTATGTTATGATGCTATGATCTCTCCTTATGTGTTTCAGTTTGTAAACTTTTAAAGGATTTATTAATTCATGAAAATTTAATAACTTCCATCACTATTGGTTCTCCCCCCCCCCCCCCCCCCCCCCTCCCCCCAGTATTGATCTACATTTCTGACTTAGGAGAGGTGAGGTCTCACTCGAGGCACCTAATGGTGGATACAAGAACTAGGTTTCTACAACTAATAATGGGATTGGGGTTCAATTTATGCCATATTTCCTCCACACTTAGCCTCCAATTACACATTAAAAGTATTCAGGGAAATTTGAGTTAATTACAACATATCGTCCTCAAATAAAACTTTTAAACGAATGGGTTCACCCAATGTTCTTACAAAACCCTTAACTCATTCATCCATGCATCTTGTAAGAAAACATCTAAAGGAAAGTGTTAGTCACATGCAAGAGCAATGGAGATATGCATAACTTCACCATATATTTTCCATTATCAAGTAAAGGTGCCAAGCACAATACATGAGTTTTCATCAAAGATTCCTACGACTCACCAACCTATCTTTTTATCACATACTTGAAAAGTTACAAACTTATAAACTTCCATAAGTACATAGTACCATTCTCCCCCATATCACAACTAGAAAATGAATACAAACCCTATGTAATGACTCTACGAAAGAGCTCAAAGATGACAACAAACAACTCAAAAATCCATAAAAACAAAACTATATGAATCCCTATATCTCAATCAGTTTCTGTAAATTTATACAAAATTAAATTCATGCATTTACCATGGGTGATAACCAAATAAAAATCCCAATTATGGGTAGGTGAATTTGGTGTTACCAAAAATGACCTCGACCCACAATCATGGTAGGAATATATTTTATTCAAATTGGGAATTTTTCTACCTAGTTTCTCCTCCACATTCATCATATTTCTAACTTAATGACTTTCCACATATGTACTATTATTGTGCACTCTACCCTATCTAGGCAAAGATCTAGTGAACTATTTTCTACCTCCTCTATCTACGTGTGCAACCAAATAGAAAAACTTGCCTCCAACACATATGCTTTCCTTCAACTCAGCGCCAGCCTTCCCTAAAGGAAAAAAAGGATGATTTATTTGACCATGGGATTATTGACAAGGAAAAATATTGTGAGGTTATTGGGAAAATGAGGAAGCAATGGTCCACCATGTACTTAGCTTGAGAGGAAAAATGTGGAGTAGTGATTCAAAAATAGAAATAAAAGGAAACACATAAATAAAAGCTCAAGAATATTGCATGTGATCTAGGGCTACAGGCTATCATCAATGAAATACCTTCATGAGTCTATCTAACATTTTTACATGAATGTTGGGTGACTTTCCAACTTAAGAAAATATTGGTAGGTCAAACTTATTTAGTAAATCAACCATTGGAATTAATGGCTCTATAATTTAATGCTAAGAATGCAGACCAATTTTTTTTGTCTAAACTCTATCTTTTAGTCCATTATGATAGAAAATTCAAGGTGGAACCCCAACCCTTATGTGGGGGATGTACATGTTAGCACCCTAATTTCCTACATAACCAACTAGATACAATGGAGTAAATATACAAAATTCTATGGTAGAATGGAAATGACAATGAGATTGTTAGTAAGGGAGGAATACCCATTGACTATGTCCATCTAGGAAGATTTACATAGGCTCAAAGAAGACCTAGGGGATGCTATAACTATCCAAAATAACCAAAGGTATGAAATTAAAAAGTTCAGGGAGTTGGTCAGGATTGAATTGTTCATGGATATTATGATCCTACAAGACATATGGAGTGGGTTACCAAAATATATCTAGTACAACCATCCACTCAGATAACCCTACTTTATTCTGGATCTTAATCGGGCCCCCATCAACACCAATTCTAGATTGAGGTATGTGGTAAGATGGATGTAACAACCCTAGTGAAAATTCCATCTAATAAAAGTTAATAAAGGAAAAAATAATAATGACAGTTGATGGGACACTTATTCTAGTTGAATGTTGGTCAAGACATCCTAAGGGATGTTCATTTGGTTGTTTATGGCTAAGGAAATTGGCAAAGGCAATGGCTAAGGCTTTGGAAAGGAAAATTGGTATTTTTGGCACATTTACTTATGAAAATAATGGAAATTAGGAGAAAAGGAAGGTGAAAGGTCATAGGTTGCATGTGAGGAGGAAATTGAAGGAAAATAATGGAAAATGAAGAAAATAGAGGCCTCATTCATAAAGAGGCTTCTTTGGATTAGTTGGTAACCTTTCTTCAGTTGAGTTTTGGATCTATCTCACTGTTCTCTCTCTCTCTCACAATTGGACACTTAGAGTTTTCTTGGAGTGTTTTTGGAATTGGAGCAAGAAAGGCAAGGAAGGCAAGAGGAAGCAAATATCAAGCAGGGAAAGGCAGGATCAAGTAGCTACAACGAGATTCTTTTCAGGTATCAATTTTCATGTCTATTTTCCTTGTAATATTTGGCATGCATGGTATTTCATGTGGTTCTTTTGCTGTTGTGGCATGCGTTTTGCCAAGCGTAACCATGTTTTCAGCCTAGCCTTGCCATTTCTAGATATCCATGGTGTGATGGGGTTCTCATGTTTTGTTTGAGATGGATTTTTGGATGGATTCGAAGTTGAGTGGGGTGGATTTCCAAATAATAGAGAACATGGCCTACTAGTCCCTAAACTAGAATGTGGATCATGGAAAAGCAACTTACCTAATCATCCCTGAGCCAGAATGTGGGTTGTAGTAAAGCTAGAATTTGGTTGCCTCGATGGGCCTAGGAATCCTTGCCAGTGAATGGCAAGATATACAGTAAATCCAAGATGTGGTTTTTTCTGCATTGGGCCTAGTAATCCCAGGTTTGGCATATGTGATAAATCCTAGAGAGTGGGTCTCGGTTTAGGGCCTAGTGATCCGAGTTTGGATTGTGGTAAATCCTGATAGACTAGGAGAAAGGAAAATTCCTCATGGTGTTGGTGGAGAAATCCGGTGGAATCCATGCTTGTTTTGCCCAGTGATCAGGTGGCATTGTGTTGGCCTAGTGATCTAGGATGGATTATGGTAAAGCTCAGTTTCTATTGATGAGGGTGAGGTGGTTTAGCCTCGGTATGAACTGGTTGGCTATTTTTCTTTGAGTCCCACATTCATGCTTGGAATATGGCATGGGGGTGAATGGCAGAAGAAAGGTTTGGGTCACCCATTCTATGGTCAGGTGGAAAGTGGAAGTCCCATCCCGAGTTTGGTTTTTTCATCATTAATGAAAGGTTATTTATCCTTGTAGTACTATGAGAATTTTGATGGATTATATGTGGTCTAAATGGTTTTACTTTCATGAGTATTTTTTTTGTTATTATGCTAGTTATATGTGTGATTTATGACAGTAGCTATGTATGTCTCTCAAAATTTGTTTGCTTGTAAATGAATGGATAATGTACCTATGGCCTAATCAATGGTATGCAGAAAATGGAATGAAGGAACAATGGTTCGTATTGATTCTCAGATAAGTATAAGCTCCCTATGTTTAATTCTGTTTGTTACACTTGTAGATTACATGCTTGTGATTTATGATAGTAGCTATGTATGTCTCTCAAAATTTGTTTGCCTATAAATGAATGGATAATGTATCTATGGCCTAATCGATGGTATGTAGAAAATGGCATGAATGAATAATGGTTCGTATCGATTCTCAAACAAGTATAAGCTCCCTATGTTTAATTCTGTTTGTTACACTTGTAGATTACATGCTTGCGACATGTTTGACGAAATGCTTGTCATGGCCAGTAGGGATCTGATTAAGGATTTGTTTAACTTATTACTTTTGCATCATTATTTTGCCTGTTCTTTGACTGATCTTAAGATATCATTCCATTTTGAGTAGTGACTTGGGCTTTGGCCTTGAAAAAGTGGCTCAAATTCTAGGGTCGCTAGCATAACACTTGAAAATTAGGTCTTTGGATGCTCGCAGGAAAGCCTGTGAGAGCGACTTTGGGATTCTGGACGTTGTCATGCCTATAACATGAGAAAGACTAAGACTTAAGATGTACAGAACATCAACAGGACCTAGGGACAAGATGTCTGAGTGGTTGACATGTCTCCTGAGGGCTCTGTTGTTGGTGTGGATAGGTTGGTTGATGTGTTCCTTCAATTCCACTTCCTTAGGGTCACATAAGAGGTCGAATCCAATAATAGTAGCCTCTCATTTCATGTTTACCCTAATTGGCTAGTTACTTGGGTAGATGTGTAAGGAGGGTGTTACAATGGATCGACTTACTATTCCATTTCCCCATCATTTGGTGTGTCGCCAAATTTTATTAGGCACCCATTCAGTGGGATGAGCATAAGGATACCACGTGTTGGCAAGAGCTAAGATGATGCCTGGGTTAATATATGTAGGTAAATTTGGCCATACAATATACGCATGGAGCAAAATACATGCCAATACCCTAAACTGGAAGACAATGTCACATAAGGATAGTAATAGGGAGATGATGGGTTATGAAATTGTGATTTTAGCTACAAAACTACCCAACTTTATTTTTTTTGAATCCACCTCTTTTCACCTTAAATTGTTAGTAAACCTTGTGCATTCATTACAGGAAGCTCTAGGTATAAATTGTATATTTACTAGTTCTCTTACTACCATTTTTCGATTAGAACTAAGAATGTTTATGAGTTACTTTAATATATTATTATGCATGGAATAAAAGAGGTGGTAACTCAAGTAGTTGTAGAAGTGCAGCCATTTAACACCAAGTCTCTTGTGATCAAAAACATGTTGGCAACTTGAGGGAGGAACAAGTGGCATATAAAGAATTCACGTGCATGTCATAAAAGGAAAAATGAACCCTAATTAAGCATTTGCAAGGAATACAATAAATATGGTTATGGGAACTTGTATGTTGTTATAGTAATGTTGTGCATAGAGATAATTCTAGCCTATCTATCACACGGGATTCAGTCCAATTCCATAGAAGGTGTTTCATTGGCCAATGATTTATTACAATTGAAGTATGATTGATATATCTCAAGGTGTAACAATCGTTACAATGCAAAGTACTTAATAATTACCTTCAATAGAATCGATTTGTTATGTCTCCTCTCTATTTAGGCATTTGATGTTTCACATGAAAAATTATTTAGATAGTGACCTCAAGTTGTAAACAATCTCTTGAACCATTTTCGGGACTTAGATTCCCTTTTATTTTTATAAATATATGTATTTGGATACATAGTGAACAACATATATACTTACTCTGTAATTTGGATTTCCCTTAATAAAAATCTCTTGCTCGTGGATATTTTGGCTTACTCACTAAAGTTGTGATGGTAAATTTATACGATTTTAGGTGCAGGTTGAACCATGAGTTGGGCCTACTTGAGGCAAAGCCTTCCATTGTATTCATGTTCTATTTTTTTTAGCATAACATAGTTTGTATTTTGTTTAATTACAATAAAACGACCATGTTTAATTTATGGAAGTGTGCATGTGTTAATTTAATTTCTTTCATTGTGCTAAATTTTATTCTAAATAGTTTAATTGAATTTCCTTTCATGAATTTATTTGGGAACATTTTAAATTTGAGTGCGAAAGGTGATGATTTCATAGCAATGCTATGGAATCTAGTTGTTGTGAAATTAGCAGTAGTTGCCATGAAATTGTAGCCCTATAGATTGCTTAAGCTTAGCAAGAAAGGTGACACTGAGGTAAGTATTGAGATGAGATCTCAATATGTACGAGACACCACATAATTGAACCAAAGCATAGAGTTATGCCGTTAAAGGACTTCGGTTCTATATCACCAATAAATTTTTTTCCTTGAGTCTAATTTTTCGCATATAGTTGTAGTAGAAACATTGATGCTTGTGTAGACAACATCAAGAGCACCAAAATTCAATAGACCCTGGGTAAGAAATTAAATGATTAGTGAATACCAATATTTCCTTATATAAGAATCAAATATTCACATTGTCACTTGCTTATTGTTCGATACCAATTCTAGCTTTCGTTTTTCCCGGATCCCCATTATTAGTTCTTTTATGACTGCATTCTTAGGAATACAATACTACTAGAGTTTTATATTACTCACTTTATTTGTAATCGATCTCATATGAATATACACTAGATTGGTTGGGTTTAGGTCTAGAAGTTTAAATCCTCATACCCCATTCGATATCTTGTTTTCCAGTTTCATAAAGTAGGATACAAAAATTTTAGGGTGATTTCTTATAAACTGGATTTTTAAATATTGATTTATAGTTCACTTAAATTCTTATAATTAAATCAAATTAAATAAGATGAAATGTTAGGGTTTTGTATTTTAATCCAAATTTGAATGAGTTTGGATTTAATAATAATCCATTTATTATCTTATAATATTAATCATTTTCTATTCTTCTCTAACAAAAATAATTTTCCATCAATCTATACCATGTGATTTGTTAAGAAGTGTGTTAAGATATATTATCTATAACAGACCCTAAAAAAACACCAATTATTTTCAATTTCTTTCTCTCATTCATATGTTAAATATTTCACTATTAAAGGTTTCTTGGAGTCTCTAAAGATTCATAACTCGACTAATAGTATATTTGTAAAAGAGCAAACTTCTTTTAAAAGGGTGATTGTCTTCACCTTCAATTGGATTCATTGGATGCCTTAGAAAAGAGTTTGACAACATGGAGGAATTGGGTAGATCAAAATCTCAATGCTACAAAAATGAGAGTCACTCTTTTGTGTATTTTCTTCCATGCATTTCAAGTAATATTAGAAATGTTACGTCTACTATCCCTAGTTTAAGGCTTCTATTCATGTTGATGCACACTTTTGAAATTCTTGTTTGCAAAATATATGTTTTCCACAATAGTGGAATAAGATGGACACCCATAAGTGTAATTTTTAGATGAAAGCAAACTTGGAGTAGGATATCATGAAACCTTATTCTGAAAAACCTTAAATGATCCAGAAGGTGCTTGAATACATGAAATTCCTTTTCTCTCTCCTGAACATAATGAGGTTATCAAATTTTAGGAAGGACACACATCCATTTCTGTATACTCTCATATAGATGAACGAGGTATGGGTCTGATGAAATTTGATAGAGAGGGTAGAATCATGTGGAAACAAATCTATGTAGGTGTGGAGAAGTCATCCATTTCATTACTTAATACAATGCAAGTAGAGGAGAGGGGATAAGGATTCTTAAAGGATAATTCACTATGGTTGTCATGAAAACTGCAATGCATTCACTATCGACAATGCAAAAATGATTGGTACAATGGTGTCTAACCTGGTTTCATAAAATAACCTCATTGAATTGTATGAGATATATGGAATGATTGGTACAATGGTCTCTAGCTTGTTTTGAGCTACAAAAAAAAATATCTTTAGCCACACTTAAACGACTTCATCGAATTTTATTAAGCATATGGAAGGGTAAGGTTTAAACAATCTACAACTATTACTAACGCTTCTACATTTAGGTCAAAAGAATCATTGTCATGTTCTTAATTTTATCCATAGTACTCTAATGAAAATGCCACATTGTCATATATCTTACCTTTAAGTTTTATGGCAAATGGTGTAGGCCCAATATGCCTTGTGTTGCATTGAGTGTTCCATAATGGTCAAGATTGGTGAGAGAATGACATGAACAAAAATGACTGTTTGATATGTTCCTCAAACAACTAGCTGTAGAAGTAACATATTATGAGTCAATCAGTGTGGAGAAAAGTATCATACTTTACGTTCATTGGTGTGGATTGATTCCTTATTTAATTGTGTAAGTGGGAACTATTGATATATTAAGGATATGTCGAACTAGGTATATACTATTTGTTAGGTTCCTACACTAATAGGTTTCATTTTTCATGATTGACAGTGGAAGTGCTAAATATGTTCATCCTTGCATATTGCAAAGGTTCCATATTTTATATACAGACAAAGAAAATTAAAAATGAAAAGAGGGTATGCCTTAAAAGAATAATCAAAAGGAAAGAAAATGTTGGTCAGAAGAAAAAGAGTTAAAATGAACCCCAAACCAAGAGACCAAGAAAGTGGCTAGTCAAAATGTCACTGTTATCTTATTTGCAAGTTCACCATGCAGAGATACTGCTACTTATTACATTTGATGGATGGCCCAACAGTTAAATCTGGACCATGCCATGTTTGAATTGCTGTTGTAGAATAGAGAAAGAATATATGTCCAAACAGTTCAAGCTTGGCAGATGAGTAGATAGGTAGAGAAATTAAGGAGCCCAACTGCTTAATCTGGGCCCTTGGAAGAGATAAGGGTACATTTAGATAGGAGGGCAGTCAAAAGAAAAGAAGACAATCAGGGTTTGCCAGTTCAAGTGCACCCAATCCAAAGGAAGAAGAAATGCTTGGTGTATTAGGCTGGGTAGGTAGTTTGAGGTTGCAGAAGCAAGTGTGTGATTATTATTTGTCTTGTTAAGAAGGATCCATTTCATCAATAACACAAGTACCAAGGAAATTATTGGTTGTATAAACAATGGAAGCATGACTAATCCCCCTTCATTCCCCCAGAAATCTGTAACTAACATCCCCTCAAGGACCTTGGGATCTGCCCAATAGTCCTGTTTCACTTCATTCTAGGATAAGCGCCAAATCAAACTCTGAGTTTACTCAAGGAAAAGAAACCACATTTCTTGTGTAAACATCATCATTCCAAACCCCATTCATTTCCTATGTCTAAGTTTCACTTCATAAACTTAGCATCTTCCCCTACAGTTTCACTCCACAAAGTCATATTAACTTTTGATTTTATTATTTAGCTCCCTAAGTTACTTCCCCACCCCTAGTTCTATAAGAAGCTATGTAAAAACCCCAAAAAGTTTATTAAATATCCCACCCCATAGCAATATAGCTATATAACACAGTTTTGGGAAAGATTTAGTCCATTTGGGAGTAATATTAACCCTTTCGCGTCCTAAACCTTGGAATTAATTTAACCTTTGGTTAAACTAATAGCCATAGCCCCCCCCTCGCTCATAACCCTTGCTATTCCACCCTCCGCGCTCATTTGTAAAGTTTTGATTAAATGTTTGAATTAATATTAAACTATATCCCTGCGCATAACCACATTAACCCTCACTAACCAAAGTTTTCAACCCTCCCCCCGCTTGCATTTAAATATTATGTCCGGGCGGGTCCCGAGCCTAACTGTCCGTTGCTCCACTTGCCCTATCCACCATCCAATGTTCCATGCCACAAATCCAATGGTGGGCAGTCTGTTTTGAAACCTCGAACTGCCGGTGTTTAACGTCCGGGGGATGGGCGGTTTTACTGCTGTACCCATGCCACGCGTCGTTCTTTCGGCGTGATCGGAGCCCCCCTCCCCAATACTGCCCAGGGCCAAACGTGGTGCAGGAGAAAACCACAAACCACCCTCCGCCCCCTAACGTTAGCACCATGTCACCACTGACGTCACGTCCGCGTAGGCCCGCCGCTGCCCTATTTCATTGCCACATCATCCACCCACGCCATCACCCCGCCAACGTGTCCTCTGCCACGTCATCGTCCGAGTCAGCATCCATGTCATCGTGCCGTACCCGCTACCCGCCAAATGACGTCATGCTGACGTCATCTCAAAAGGCACCAAAAGCACCAAAAAGCCCCAAATTTCATATAAAAACGTGAAATGACCATTTTCTTTCATTGTCATTGGTCAAGTTTGGAGAGCTACGCATGCTGTTTTATGCCATTTTACCACCAAAGTTCAAATTCAAGCAATCACGCCACTGTCGCCCGCAATTTCAACTCCATTGTTCGCCATTGTACTAGCTTAACACCCTCAGTGCCATAAAAACCAGGTATTTGCCCAAATTTCACCTATTTACCCTTTTTTTCACCGTTTTCTTCATTTCACTTGCTTGAAACTCTGCAAACTCCCAAAATAAAGGCACTCACCTAAATGTTGCATAAAATTTACTGATTAACCCCCTGTTCGAAGAAAACCCTGTGAACCCACGCCCACTTGTAAATTCACCGTTAAAAATTGTTTTAAAGTTCGTGTTGCCGACAGAAGTTTCATACGGTCGTGCATTGACCCCTTTTGCCAAAATCCTTTGCAAAAACTTCACCCATTGGGCTTAAATAATCCCCATTCCCTCTGTATTTTCCCTTGCAAGCTTATCAATCTAGTGAATTCATCAAAGAGAAGAGAAGCATGTTTGAAGCTGGTAAATTTGCATCTTTTGTCATTAGCTACAGACGGTGAAGACTACTGCCTCATTTCAACTCATTTTCCAGCTCCTTTACAAATCCTCAGAAGCAATTTTCCTTAGTCTGTTGTTCCACTAATCTTCACTCCAAATACAAACACAGAAAACCTTTAAGATGGCCACTCCAGCAGCTTTAAACATTGCTCCTATCAATGCACCTAACAAAGAGCTTGAAGCACTACCTTTAGCTGATAAGGATTACCTCATTTAGGATTTGGTTCGAGACAGAAACCACTTGCAGACCTTCTGTCAGCTGAGAAATAGTTTTATGAGCAATAGTGATATGTATGGCATTTGGGAATCAAGTTTTCCCATCTACTTTTTTCCCTCTGTAAATATTTTCCCTAAGATAATTCACCTCTGTGCTGAAAACTATGACCCAACTCAAAGAACTGTCAAGTCTCCATCTGGGAGCATACTCTTCCATATCACTCCTGATTCCATTAACCAAATGCTAAATTTGAAGCAGACTCAGCTTTTGGTCCCTTTTTCTATGAAATACCTGCTAGATGAAGGCCCCAAACTCTCCAGCTCTGAGATTGCCAGAATTGCCAAGACATTCATGAGAGCAGACCGCCAGCCTACAGAGCCACCTCCTTTCTTATATGTCATTTTCAATGAAGTAGGCAAACTGCTTGTAGATATGATATCCTCTCTGCTAGGTTTCAAAGCAAGTGAGCACATTGATGAAACAATGTTGGTCCTATTGTCTGCATACAGCCTAGGATAGCCCCTTGCTGTCAAGTACAACTATGCCAAGTTCATTGCAAATAAAATCCATGACCAACTAGTAAAGCTAGATAGGGAGGGAGTCTTCAAATATTCATCATATATCTATCATTTGTTCATGTATAATTAGTGAGATTTCTTCCAATGTCCCATCAAGAAGTTGGATGCAAAGGGTGAAAGAAGGTTTGTTATCTTTTGGTCATTAGTTTTCCATTAGGTCCAAAAATCTCCTTACTCTTACTGTGAGTTCATTGACCAATTTGTCTACCCAGTCTCCTGCCTCTTGAAAAGAACTCCTCCTCCTAGATTATCATATGACATGCAGAAGATATTGTAGTTGTCTAAGAACTACAAAATAGGCGATTGGTATCTCTACCAAAATCACATTGTCATTATAATCTATGGTTGTGATATATGTCCCTACAGGCTCCCAAGATATGTACCCATGAGACCGTTTGCCTTGGAATATTATAGGAAACTCATTAATTCAGATCTCACTCATTTTCATAGTGCCAAGAAGAAAGCTCGCCTGAAATTCAAAGACCATCTAGGCCCCTTTATTATGAACAAGAAAGAGGGTTGGCAAGATGCTGATCAAATACTTGGGCATAAACTCAAACTAAAAATGAGTTTCTAGTGGGTCCCTTATGACCCTGATCGCTTTATCAGTGCCAGAAAAGTAAAATATAGGCTGACATCATATGAACATTGTAAAGTCCCACAGATTGAGCAATTTTCTAATCAAGATGAGTGAGTACAAGGCACATTAATTGAAGAACTCACTCAAGAAGAAATAATGGAGCAAAATGTCAAAGATTTGGAAAAAACTCTTGACTTGGATTCTTTTCAGCAGGTAACATCCAAACTGCCAAACCAAGTTGGAGAGGGCACATCCACTGCTCCAGCTTCACAAGCTGCCCAAGAAACATCTAAATCAGAAACAGGTACAATAAAAGGAAAAGAAGTGAAGGATGCCGAGCAAGAAATAGTTACAGAACAACCTACCACCTCCAAGGAGCAGAGTCAAGGGCAAGCCCCTCCACAGTAGACTGAGGCATCACAAATTCCAGCCTTACAAACTCCTCTTAATGAGGAAAGAGGTAAGAAGCGGGATAGGGAAGAAACCACACCTCCAAGTGGGTCAGCACAGCAACTAGAAGCCAAAAGACAGAGATTTGACCCTCAAGTTGAGGAAGAAATTAGTGAAGAAATCAGAGAGAGTCCAAGGAGGGAGAAAGAAACAAGCTAGCAAACAGCTACCAGCTTATTCTAGCAAGAGCAAGAAAGGTAGCAGGGCATGGAGGTGTCTTCTTCGAGACAGCAAAGCAAACGACCACAAGGCATCAAAGGAACTTTCATGGAAATCAAGGCCGAGAATGAGCTATTAAGAATACAATTGTATGATCAATTCTTGAAAGCAACACCCTCCAAACAGCAAAGATTGATGGCAGCTTATGACATCAAGGAGGAAAAGATGATTCTAACTCATTTTAAGCCTAAAGTTCCACAGCCCAAAACAACTCCAGATTACATAAAGACAAACCTGGAAGTCCTCTCCAAGGACATACACCCAATGGACCAAATAGAGCTACACAAGCAAACAAGTGAAATGGTCTATGCCACTCTAGCAGACAAGGCTATCCTGGCACACCAACTAAAGGAATCATTGAAAAATACAAATATTCAGTTGGATTTGGAGAGAATGTCTTCCTCGGCCAAAGATAACTGAATAAAGACATTGGAGGAAATTATTGTGGATCTAGGGCATGATCGTAAGGATCCCAAGGGCATCAAGGCCCTTATGAAGATGAATGAAGATGATATTGCTGCACTCAGAAAACAAGTGAAGCTGCCTGCAACTATCCATCCTCAAACTGCAGAGCTTGTGCAAGAAAAAGAAGCTTATGATACCATGGATCTGCTCATGAGGATGAATCAAAGAATAATACAGATGGAGGAAGAGTTGGAGAAAGCATTGCAGGGCAGGCAAGGAGAGTTGACCTCCCAGCCACCTCAAACAGCTCCAACTGTTTTTACTGTTCCTCCCACACAAGTAGCAGCAATCCCTCCTATCATTTCAGCATCCACAACAACTACATCAACCACAGATGCTACAACAGCAGCAGCAGCGGCAACAACAAGACTAGGATCTAGTATGAGTATGGAAGAGATGATGAAAGTGGTCAAAGAGCTAGAAGGTCAAGTCACAGAAGTGAAATAGGCCAAAGAAAAGTTGGCCAAGCTAGAGGCAAGCTATGACAAGTCCAAGATGACAGTGGCTGAGAAACAAAGAGAAATAAAAGCCTCGGACAACAAAATAAAGGCCTTAGAAAAAGAGCTTACCTTAGACAAGACTCTAGCTGAAATCAAAAAGATTTTGTGGGCCAAAATTGGCCAAGCAATCACTGACCAATGGCGATCAATTCAGGCCATACATGAGCAAATAGAGTTGATAGGCCTAGCTCAATTTGAGACTCAGAGGGCTAGAGCAGCATTAGGAAATATGCCCGAGCAAGCCAATAAAATGATTCATTTCCTGAACACTCATACCAAAGAGGAGTTGGCAGCATTAGACATCAATGGCAGGACAGATACAATTCTCACAGCAAAAAAGGTGCTGACCTTAAGAAATTTTGTGCAGACTCTAGAGAGAAAGTGCCAGGAAATGCAGGCAAAAATAAACAACTTCAAGATAAAGATGACAACATTGCAGACCAGAGGATTGCCCAGCCTATTGGCTATTGCTGGAAAATTACTGTCCTGTGAACAATATACTACTAGAATCAATAACTATGTTGCAAATCAGATTACATCATCTTCAAGTTCCTCAGAAGAAGCAAGACCTCCCTCTGGACAATCTCTCTATGACAAATTGGAAAACCTGTTTTACATTGAGCATGAAATCAATCGTCTGTTTGAGGTCCCACCCAATTTTTATAGATACATAGAGGCTGATAAAATACTCATAAAAATACGAAGACATCAACTACCTCCTGAGGATTGGTGGCAAGCAATGCTGGAAATTTTGCCCAGGTAATTTCGGTCTTTTTTCCTCTTTTTTGAGCCTCAGATTTTGGTCAGCTACAGGTCATCAAAATTGAGTACGCAGGCACCAAAAAATGTATAAAGACAACAGGCAGATGGAAGTCAGAGCAGTGACTCAGCAAAGCACCAGGACAACAAGCCCATAAAATGGCAAATTAAAGGCGCAGCCTCAGTCGACTCAGTTGGTCCCAAAAGTCAAATTTTTCTGACAAAATAGACAGCTAGCATACCAACAATTACTGCAGCATTTAATTCCTTCATCTACTTCCTTGAAGGCTTGGTGATGAAATTTATTGCGTGAAGACTCATCAACTAGATATTTTCTATCTCATTTTTGTATATATACCTCCCCACAGAATGTATTTGGGGTTGGTGATTTTCTTTCTGGACTGCGCTGTAAAATATCAGGCTATATTAATACAAATTGTTGTTAAAGTTCACTATGTATGAATCATCTGAAGGTGGATTGGATGTTCTGGGACCTGTTACAGAATTCCTGTGTCATTCTATGGAACAATAAGTTATTCTAAACTGTGTTTTATGTTATCTATATTCATAAATCTCATATATGTTTCATAATATTGATAACAGAGAAGAAGAATAGCATAGGATTTGTTTAAATGCACCCTATGTTCAATCTCTGCTATTAATTATGTTTTCTTCAGGATTAGTCATAAGTACGAATTCTTAACTGCTCATGTTTGCACTAATTCTTTCATTTTGAATACTGTTTAGGAATCCTTACTTGCTCCTGCATAATATTCATACACTTTCCCTCTGCCAGTATAATGAAAGATTCTTGATTTCCTTTCATTCCATGACTTCATTCCATCATTTCCAGATTTGAAAATTGTTCCTAGGTTGCCTCTCCTGCTCTATAGCATTACCATTTCACCAAGAAACACTTTCAACGATTGCACTTTCAGTGACTCCATTACCCAATAGGAAAAATTGTTTTATACTTGCACCCCAGCTTTGTCTGAAATCACCATCCAACAAACTTAAAACCAAACCCTGTTCATCATAACTAGCCTAAAATACTGCAAAGCAAAGCTAAATTTCAAAGAGAGAGCCCTCTCTGGTTGTAGGTAGGTTAGGACCTGCAGCTAAAAGATTGGTTAGTGGTTACCTCGGCCGTATTCCCTACAAGAGGTAGGGAACAACTTGAGTGCTAACATCATTGGCGACTCCACTGGGGACCTGAATGACTGTTTGTTACTGCTGTTTATTTTCTAAAAACTACAGATGGAGCCTGAAGTTAGCTAGGTAGCCTCTGAAACTGTTCTTGTTGTGCATTCACAGGAGTAAGTAAAAGCTAATTCAGTCAATCTCCAATCTAGTTTCAGGCTTTAAACAACTTCCTCAAAGATTTGATCAGTTTCCCTGGTTCAACATATTCAAAGGAAAGCCCAAATCCTCCTATTTATTCAAAAGAATTTCCTGTGAAACATTGTTTAAAGCTGTGATTATAAAACATTCCGAGGAAAATACCAAAAACAAATCTAGAAGTTGGCTCCGAAGAAGAAGATTCGTTACACCAGGTCAAACCCTGACCTAGATCCTCCAACTATTTTTGAAAATCCCAATTTGATCCCTAAGACCCTTAGGAAACAGGAAGAACAAGAAAAATCCATCGATTCAAACCTTCAAACCGTTCAACAGAACTATATCCCAACTCCTGCTAAAGTTTTTGTCCGTCCTCACATTACTTCTGCTTCCCCTAGTTCTTCATCCACCTCTCAAAGCATCTTTTCCACTTCTTCATCTGCTTCACATTCTTCCACCGTCAGCCCTGTTGTTCTAGCTATTCCACTACTTCTTGTTATCCCATTTATCCCTGTAAATATGGCCAACAAATATGCTCCCTTGCAATTACCTGCAAATCCAGGCGCTATGCCCCAAGACTATCAAAGCAAGATAACTTATTTTGATGGTGTTGATTCCTATATAGCCCAACAACACACTAATAAGATGCAGGACTATTTTGAAAACTATGAAATTGATGATGATGATGTGAGGATGAAGATCTTTGTTCAAAGCCTAACTAGTGATGTAAGGACCTGGTTTAGGTCACTTGCTGCAAACTCTATAGCCAATCCTCATGCCCTATATGAAGTCTTCTTAAACAGATGGGAAAAGAAGAAAGACACTTTACATATTTTAACTGAATATAATAATTTAAAAAGGGGTCCATAAGAAACTGTCCAAGACTATTGTGCTAGATTTAACAATGTATACAATGCCATCCCACAAAACCTTAGATCTCCACCTGACTTGGCCTTGATCAAATTCCCTGATGGATTTGATTCAGATATGGCATATCAACTGAGGGAAAGAGCCCCATTGAGCCTAGCAGACATGCAGAATGTAGCTGGTAGTGTAGAAGCAAACTTGATTGCCAAACAAAACCGGGCTAGAACTGAAAGAAGAACAACATTCAAAGAAGAACCTTCAGCATTCGAACAGAAATTAGATGCCATCATCAAAGGAATGGATAGATTGGGAGACAGGGTAGAGACCATTGAAAGAAAGTCATCCTGGGAAGGGCAACCAATTAACTCAACAAGAACCCCAAACTTTAGAAAAGGCCAAAACCCTACTACTGGAAGAGCTAGCCCTGATCAGAACGTTAGACCCCCATTTCAAGAGAATTATGAAGAGGCCTCAACCTCTAGTGAACCCACAAAGGACCCTCGCATCAACTTAATGGGCTTAGATAACGAACAACAAATTTTTCTAACCCAAGATGACCAAGAGGCCGACGAATTCAACCAATTTCAAACCAAATCTGGAGAGTCATTTGATTTTAGAGAAGGCTATGATGCAACAGTCTATGAGGTTCATAAACAGTACAAATCGAGAAGCAGAACCATAGATGTGCCTGAAAGTACCAAGCTAAAAGATACTAAACAGCCTAAGAAATCAAGGGATAAAGTTGTCCCAACAGAATCCTCTGATAAAACACACCCAAACGAAGTTACTGTGGAAGATGTATCAAACTTACAACCTTCAAGAAACCATTCATTCACATACCATTCTCCAACAGAAGATTTGAATAACCCTCCAGAAAATAATTTCAAATCAGATGCACCTTATAACAGCATACATAATCAAGAGAAGGTTAATGAAAACTCAACAGAAAAAGAAAAGCTTGCTGCCCAAAATATAAAGATTCAGATAGAAAAACCTTTTAACTTAGAAAAATAAATTGGCAAGCTGAAAATAGCCATTCCTCTCTCTGAATTGGCCAAACATTAAGTTTACAGACAACAAATCAATAGGTCACTGCAAATATCAGAGAATAGAGATGCTGTAAATGTTTTGGATGACCAACCAGAACTGATTTTCGGTCCGAAAGTCAATGGTAAATCAGTAGATGGAGGGGTTCCTCCATTCTATGTGAGCTTAAACATTCATGACAAAGTGTTACACAATGCAATGTTTGATTCAAGAGCTTCCCATAACCTAATGCGTAAGTCTGTGATGGAAAAGCTAGATCTAGACATCACAAGGCCCTATAAGGACTTGTTTTCATTTGATTCTAGCTAGGTCAGGTGCCTAGGCCTAATCAAATACCTTTGCGTATCTTTAGTTCAATATCCAGCTAAGACTATCTTGATTGATGTGGTGGTAGCTGATATCCCACCTAAGTATGGTATGCTTTTGTCCAGATCTTGGGGTGCAAAACTCCAAGGATCTTTGCAGCTGGACATGTCCTATGCCATGATTTCGGTCTTTAGCCAGCCAAAGAGATTGTACCGAGAAACATTGACGAAATATGTGGTTAGCAGTCAAGAAAAGCCCCAAAACTTCCCAATTTACTCCATTCACTCTGACATGGATTCATTTATCTTATACAATGCTGACATGTGTCCCAAAGCTGAGGCCAAACTCCTAGAAACAACACAAACAGAAAGCATGTATGAACAATCTAGTGCCCTAGATCAAAAAGGTTTTGATGTGATTGATACAACTAAGCAAAATGACATATCATATGAGTTACAAAAGCCAAACCTGCCCACTGAACAAGCTTCCAAAACTATTAAGGCTATTCATGACCAAGAAATCTTATGGTACTTAGAGTTTCATGGGTCAATGAATAAATTAGGAGCAGGGGTAGGGATTTGGATACACAACATGCAAAATGACCATGCTCAAGGTCATGCATATAGGCTAAATTTCAGATGTACAAACAACATAGCCAAATATGAAGCCCTTCTATTAGGTCTCAAATTGATTAGAAGTCTAGGGGAAACTAAGATTTCAATTCTAGGGGATTCAGATTTGATTATACAACAGATGAAGGGAAATTTTGTTACAAATGATCTCAGGCTAAGGTCTTATAGAGGAGTAGCAACTGAATTACTTAATAACTTCTTAGAATTTCAGTTCACTAAAATTCCAAGAAACCATAATTTACATGCACATAGTTTGGCAACTTTTGCCAGCACTTGCAAGCTTCCATTTGAGCCCAACCACCACTTCACTACTGAAATCAAACACAGACCTGTTGTCCCAGATAATGTTAAAAACTGGCAGGTGTTTGAAAATGATACAAAAATAAATAGTTTCCTAACTTTGAAGGAAGAATTCTCAAGTATAAACATTGACACAAGCACCATTGAGGATCAACAACAAACACATCAAAGTGAGCAAAACATGTCAGTTGAAAGAGAAAATTTGATTTTGTATCCAACAACCTTTGACTGTACTAATTTACAAAAGCTAAATCAAATAGATTTTGATGAAATCATTGAGGAAGAATCTGAAGTAATCAAACTAAAGGATAATTTCCTGCCCACAGGTTTAACTCCCTTAGAAGATATATTTGATTCAAATGACATTCCAAAAAAGCCAAAAATGCAACCATTAACTGCAGAGATTGAAGACTGTAATATTGGGACCACAGAAAATCCCAAAATGATAAAACTCTCCAAAGCATTGCCATCTGATCAGAAGTTAAAGTACATTGACTTGTTTAAAGAGTTCCAAGATGTCTTTGCTTGGAGTTATGAGGACATCAAGTCCTATGATACTTCAGTCATCCAACATATTATAACCTTGAAAGAAAATCAGAAACCTTTTAAACAAAAGCTTAGAAGGGTGAATCCTGTCCTCCTTCCCCTGATTGAAAAAGAAGTTAAACGAATGTATCAAGCCTGAATCATTGCACCTATCAGGTTCTCAGAGTGGATTTCAAACCTAGTGCCTACTAGAAAGAAGACTGGAGAGATAAGGCTTTGTGTTGACCTAAGAAATTTGAATAAAGTCTCTCTCAAAGATCACTACCCTTTACCAAAAATGGATCATATCCTACAAAGAGTTGTGGGGCTTCAAGGATTTCATTGTTAGATGGATTTTCTGGATTCAATCAAATCTTAGTTCACCCAGTTGATCAGGACAAAACTACCTTTACAACACCTTGGGGAACCTTTAAATATGTCAAAATGCCTTTTGGACTCAAGAATGCAAGAGCCACATTTCAGAGGGAAATGGGCATAGCTTTTGCCAAAGAGATTCATGACTTTTTAGTGGTATACCTTGATGATCTTACTGCTTTTTCAAAATCATACCAAGAACATTTAAAACATCTCAGACAAGTGTTCTTAATTTGCAGAAAATATGGCATATCATTGAACCCAAAGAAATCACTGTTTGGCCTAGAAGAGGGAAAACTCCTAGGTCACATAATTTCAAAAAATGGTATAAGAATTTACCCGGACAGAATTCAGGCTACCTCCAAGTGCCTCATCCAAGAAACATCAAAGAACTGCAAGCTTTTTTAGGCAAGATTAATTTCCTGAGAAGATTCATTCCCAATTTGGCCGAGCTGATTAGACTGTTGAATAATATGCTGAACGAAGACTCTAAAGTCAAATGGACAATAGAAGCCAAACAGGCCTTTGAGGAAATCAAAATAGCTTTGACAAGAACTCCTATTCTTACAAGTCGCAGGTTCGATAAAGACTTTATAATCTTTTCCTTTGTATCTGAGCATACTATTGCTGCTGTCCTATTACAAAAAGATGACTTAGGATGTGAGAAACCCGTTTCTTTTTTCAGCAAAACACTTAAAGATGCCCCACTCAAATATCAAATCATGGAGAAGCAGGCATATGCCCTGGTGAAGGCCATCAAGGATTTCAGAATTTATATCTTGTACTCTCACATAATTGCCTATGTTCCAAATGCAGTGGTTAAAGATATTCTTACCCAAGAAGGAATTGAAGGTAAAAGGGGCAAATGGATAGCCAACATTTTAGAATATGACATTGAGATTAAGCCAAAAAAACTCATAAAAGGACAAGGGCTAGCCAAATTAATGACTGAAACCAACTTCCAAGCCCTTGACATCAATGAACTGGATAACGAAAAGGAGATGGCGACTCCACAGATCAATCAAGCCTTTTTACAATCACCATGGTACACTGATATATGTTTTGTATTGTTAAACCTGCAAGCTCCTTCAGGGTTATCTAGAACCAAAAAGAGATTCTTGAAAATGAAAGCTTCAAAGTTTTGTATCATAGCTAATGTTTTATTTTGGAAAAATCATGAAGGTATTTTGCTTAACTGCCTAACTTTGGATGAAACGGACAAAATCCTCAAGGAATTTCATGCAGGGGACTATGGAGGACACTTTTATTGGAAATCAACAGTTGATAAAATCCTAAGGGCTGGATTTTATTGGCCATCCCTGTTTGTTGATGTCAAAAAATTTGTAATGTCTTGCCATAAATGCCAAATCTTTCAAGGCAAGAAAAAGCTGCTACCCTTGCCCCTCAAGCCCATTTCAACTGAAAATCCATTTCAACAATGGGGTTTAGACTTCATTGGGGAGATCCACCCTTCATCTTCTGGCCAGCATAGATGGATTTTGATAGCCACAGATTACTTTACCAAGTGGATATAGGGCATCCCTTGTAGGCAGGCTAATGACTCAATCATCATACAATTCCTAGAGACCAATATCTTATCTAGATTTGGTTGTCCAGAAAAGATCATTACAGATAATGCAGCTGCCTTTAAGTCCAAAAGAATGATCAGTTTTTGTCACAAATACCATATTACCCTAGGTCATTCCACAGCCTATTACCCTCAAGGTAATGGCCTAGCTGAATCCTCCAACAAAAGCCTCATCAACATCATCTAAAAAGTCCTGGAAGAGAATAAAAAGAATTGGCACAAAAAACTTGTCAATGCACTATGGGTAGACAAATTGACCACAAAAAGGTCCATTGGAACAAGTCCATATGAATTGGTGTATGGTCTAGAGGCTGTTATCCCCTCCTCTTTAGGGATCCCTGTGGTCAAGTTGTTGCACGAAATGCAAGAAGAATCGAATGATATTCAGAGAAGGATCAATCAAACTATTCACTTGCAACAAACAAGGGAGGAAGTATACCAGAGAACCCAGGTACTACAAGATAAACTCAAGAAGATCTTTGATAAAAGAACAAAAGCTGAAGATTTTCTCATAGGAAACAAAGTGCTAAAATGGGACTCCAGGAGGGAAGAAAAAGGAAAACATGGGAAATTTGATTTTCTTTGGAGAGGCCCTTTTGTTATTCAAGTTGTACAAGGTAACAACAACTATTTTTTGAAGAGTTTTTATGGCACAAATACTGAAGAAGGCCCAGTCAATGGGAGAATGCTCAAACATTATTTTGATCCCCTTTGATGAACATGACACAGCTATATATTGTACATAAATATTTGTATTTCCAGCATTTTCATTTACAACAGTTAGATAAGGGACCAAATGCAGCAAATTTTGGAGAAAAATTAGGGAACTACATCACTTTTTGAGATATATTTTGAATCCATCATAAGAAATCAAGAAATAGACATGGGAAGTATAAAGATGATAATTAACACTCAGAGAAAACAGCAAGAATCAGAGCTGCAATTTCATACAGATCAGCTTTAAAAAGCACTGCATACAGGTTACAAAGATTCAGATTAATGGTCTCCAAGACAAGAAAGTTTCAGACTACAGCAAGAATTCAAGAATAAGGCAGTATGACCTGTTGTTCTTGGCTTTTCACCAGGAAAAGCCATCACCAAGTGGAGCCACTATTAGGTTCCTATACTAATAGGTTTATTTTTCATGATTGACTGTGGAAGTGCTAAATATGTTCATCCTTGCATACTGCAAAGGTTCCATATTTTATATACAGACAAAGAAAATTAAAAATGAAAAGAGGGTATGCCTTAAAAGAATAATCAAAAGGCAAGAAAATGTTGGTCAGAAGAAAAAGAGTTAAAATGAACCCCAAACCAAGAGACCAAGAAAGTGGCTAGTCAAAATGTCACTATTATCTTATTTGCAAGTTCACCATGTGGAGATACTGTTGCTTATTACATTTGATGGATGGCCCAACAGTTCAATCTGGCCCATGCCATGTTTGAATTGTTGTTGTAGAATAGAGAAAGAATATCTGTCCAAATAGTTCAAGCTCGGCAGATGAGTAGATAGGTAGAGAAATTAAGGAGCCCAACTGCTTAGTCTAGGCCCTTGGAAGAGATAAGGGTACATTTAGATAAGAGGGCGGTGAAAAGAAAAGAAGACAATCAGGGTTTCCCAGTTCAAGTGCACCCAATCCAAAGGAAGAAAAAATGCTAGGTGTATTAGGCTGGGTAGGTAGTTTGAGGTTATAGAAGCAAGTGTGTGATTATTATTTGTCTTGTCAAGAAGGATCCATTTCATCAAGAACACAAGTACCAAGGCAATGATTGGTTGTATAAACAATGGAAGCATGACTAATCCCCCTTCATTCCCCCAGAAATCGCTGACTAACATCCCCTCAAGGACCTTGGGATCTGCCCAATAGTCCTGTTTCACTTCATTCTAGGACAAGCGCCAAATCAAACTCTGAGTTTACTCAAGGAAAAGAAACCACATTTCTTGTGTAAACATCATCATTCCAAACCCTATTCATTCCCTATGTCTAAGTTTCACTTCATAAACTTAGCATCGTCCCCTACATTTTCACTCCATAAAGTCATATTAACTTCTGATTTTATTATTTAGCTCCCTAAGTTACTTCCCCACCCCTAGTTCTACAAGAAGCTACGTAAAAACCCGAAAACGTTTATTAAATATCCCACCCCATAACAATATAGCTATATAACACAGTTTTGGGAAAGATTTAGTCCATTTGGGACTAATATTAACCCTTCTGCGTCCTAAACCTTGGAATTAATTTAACCTTTGGTTAAACTAATAGCCATATCCCCCCCCTTGCTCATAACCCTTGCTATTCCACCCTCCGTGCTCATTTGTAAAGTTTTGATTAAATGTTTGAATTAACATTAAACTATATCCTCGTGCATAACCACATTAACCCTCACTAACCAAAGTTTTCAACCCTCCCCCTGCTTACATTTAAATATTATGTCCGGGCGGGTCCCCCGCCTAACCGTCCGTTGCTCCACTTGCCCCATCCACCGTCCGATGTTCCATGCCGCAAATCCAACGGTGGGCGGTCTGTTTTGAAACCCCTATCTGCCTGTGTTTAGTGTCTGGGGGATGGGCAGTTTTACTGCCATACCCCCGCCACGCATTGTTCTCCCGGCGTGATCGGAGCCCCCCTCCCCAATACCGCCCAGGGCCAAAGGTGGTGCGGGAGAAAAACACAAACCGCCCTTCGCCCCCTGACGTCAGCACCACATCACCACTGACGTCACGTCCGCGTCGGCCTGCCACTGCCCTGTGTCATTGCCACATCATCCGCCCACATCATCACCCCGCCAACATGTCCTCTGCCACGTCATCGTCTGAGTTAGCATCCACGTCATCGCGACGTACCCGCTACCCGCCAAATGATGTCATGCTGATGTCATCACAAAAAGTTCCAAAAGCACCAAAAAGCCCCAAATTTCATAAAAACACGCGAAATGACCATTTTCTTTCATTGTCCTTGGTCAAGTTTGGAGAGCTACGCATGCTGTTTTATGTCATTTTACCACCAAAGTTCAAATTCAAGCAATCACGCTACTGCCGCCCGCAATTTCAACTCCATTGTTCGCCATTGTACCAGCTCAACACCCTCAGTGCCATAAAAACCAGGTATTTGCCCAAATTTCACCTGTTTACCCCTGTTTTCGTCGTTTTCTCCATTTCACTTGCTTGAAACTCTGTAAACTCCCAAACTGAAGGCACTCATGCACCTAAATGTTCCCTAAAATACTGATTAACCCCCTGTTCGAAGAAAACCCTGTGAACCCGCGCCCACTTGCAAATTCACCATTAAAAATTGTTTTAAAGTTTGTGTTGCTAGCATAAGTTTCATACGGCCATGCATTGACCCCTTTTACCAAAATCCTCTGCAAAAAATTCACCCATTGGGCTGAAATAATCCCCATTCCCCATCTATTTGCCCTCGCAAGCTTATCAACCCAGTGAATTCATCAAAGAGAAGAGAAGCTTGTTTGAAGCCGGTAAATTTGCATCTTTTTTCATAAGCTACAAACAGTGAAGACTACTGCCTCATTTCAACTCATTTTCCAGCTCCTTTACAAATCCTCAGAAGCAATTTTCCTTAGTCTGTTGTTCCACTAATCTTCACTCCAAATACAAACACAGAAAAACATTAAGTTGGCCACTCCAGCAGCTTTAAACATTGCTCCTATCAATGCACCTAACAAAGAGCTTGAAGCACTACCTTTAGCTGATAGGGATTACCTCATTTAGGATTTGGTTGGAGAGAGAAACCACTTGCAGACCTTCTGTCAGCTGAGAAATAGTTTTATGAGCAATAGTGACATGTATGGCAATTGGGAATCAAATTTTCCCATCTACTTCTTGCCCTCTGTAAATATTTTCCCTAAGATAATTCACCTCTATGCTTAAAACTATGACCCAACTCAAAGAGTTGTCAAGTCTCCATCTGGGAGCATACTCTTCCATATCACTCTTGATTCCATTAACCAAATGCTAAATTTCAAGCAGACTCAACTTTTGGTTCCTTTTTCTATGAAATACCTGCTGGATGAAGGCCCCAAACTCTCTAGCTTTGAGATTGCCAGAATTGCCAAGACATTCATGAGAGCAGACTGCCAGCCTACAGAGCCACCTCCTTTCTTATATGTCAATTTCAATGAAGTAGGCAAACTGCTTGTAGATATGATATCCTCTGTGCTAGGTTCCAAAACAAGTGAGCACATTGATAAAACAGTGTTGGTCCTATTGTCTACATACAGCCTAGGACAGCCCCCTGCTGTCAAGTACAACTATGCCAAGTTCATTGCAAATAAAATCCATGACCAACTAGTAAAGCTGGATAGGGAGGGAGTCTTCAAATATTCATCATATATCTATCATTTGTTCATGTATAATCAATGAGATTGCTTCCAATGTCCCATCAAGAAGTTGGATGCAAAGGGTGAAAGAAGGTTTGTTATCTTTTGGTCATCAGTTTTCCATCAGGTCCAAAACTCTCCTTACTCTTACTGTGAGTTCGTTGACCAATTTGTCTACCCAGTCTCCTGCCTCTTGAAAAGAACTCCTCCTCCTAGATTATCATATGACATGTAGAAGATATTGCAGTTGCCCAAGAACTACAAAATAGGCGATTGGTATCTCTACCAAAATCACACTGTCATTAGAATCTATGGCTGTGAGCTCTGTCCCTACATGCTCCCAAGATATGTACCCATGAGACTGTTTGCCTTGGAATATTATAGGCAACTCATCAATTCAGATCTCACTCATTTTCATAGCGCCAAGAATAAAGCTCGCCTGAAATTCAAAGACCATCTAGGCCCCTTTATTATGAACAAGAAAGAGGGTTGGCAAGATGCTGATAAAAAACTGGGGCAGAAACTCAAACTAAAAAGGAGTTTCTGGTGGGTCCCTTATGACCCTGATGGCTTTATCAGTGCCAGAAAAGTAAAATATAGGCTGACATCATATGAACATTGTAAAGTCCCATAGATTGAGCAATTTTCTAATCAAGATGAGTGGGTACAAGGCACATTAATTGAAGAACTCACTCAAGAAGAAATAATGGAGCAAAATGTCAAAGATTTGAAAAAAACTCTTGACTTGGATTCTTTTCAGCAGGTAAAATTCAAACTGCCACACCAAGTTGGAGAGGGCACATCCACTGCTGCAGCTTCACAAGCTGCCCAAGAAACATCTACATCAGCAACAGGTACAGCAAAAGGAAAAGAAGTGATGGATGCCGAGCAAGAAAAAGTTACAGAACAACCTACCACCTCCAAGGAGCAGAGTCAAGGGAAAGCCCCTCCACAGCAGACTGAGGCATCACAGATTCCAGCCTTACAACCTCCTCTTAATGAGGAAAGAGGTAAGAAGTGGGATAGGGAAGAAACCACACCTCTAAGTGGGTCAACACAGCAACCAGAAGCCAAAATACAGAGAGTTGACCCTCAATTTGAGGAAGAAATTAGTGAAGAAATCAGAGAGAGTCCAAGGAGGGAGAAAGAAACAAGCTAGCAAACAGCTACCAGCTCATTCCAGTAGGAGCAGGAAAGGCAGCAGGGCATGGAGGTGTCTTCCTCAAGGCAACAAAGAAAACAACCATCGGGCATTAAAGGAACTTTCATGGAAATAAAGGCTCAGAATGAGCTATTAAGAATACAGTTGTATGATCAATTCCTGAAAGAAACACCCTCCAAACAGCAAAGATTGATGGCAGCTTATGACATCAAGGAGGAAAAGATGATTCTAACTCATTTTAAGCCTAAAGTTCCACAGCCCAAAACAGCTGCAGATTACATAAAGAAAAACTTGGAAGTCCTCGCCAAGGACATACACCCAATGGACCAAATAGAGCTACATAAGGAAACAGGTGAAATGGTCTATGCCACTCTAGTAGACAAGGCTATGCTGGCACATCAACTAAAGGAATCATTGAAAAATACAAATACTCAGTTGGATTTGGAGAGAATGTCTTCCTCGACCAAATATAACCGAATAAAGACATTGGAGGAAATTATTGTGGATCTAGGGCATGATCCTAAGGATCCCAAGGGAATCAAGGCCCTTATGAAGAAGAAAGAAGATGATATTGCTACACTCAGAAAACAAGTGAAGATGCCTGCAACTACCCACCCTCAAACTGCAGAGCTTATGCAAGAAAAAGAAGCTGATGATACCATGGATCTGCTCATGAGGATGAATCAAAGAATAATACAGATGGAGGAAGAGTTGGAGAAAGCATTGCAGGGCAAGCAGGGAGAGTCGACCTCCGAACCACCTCAAACAGCTCCAACTGTTGTCACTGTTCCTCCCACACAAGCAACCACAATCCCTCCTATCATTTCAGCATCCACAACGACTACATCAACCACAGATGCTACAGCATCAACAACAACAACAACAACAGGACCGGGATCTATTATGAGTATGGAAGAGATGATGAAAGTGGTCAAAGAGCTAGAAGGTTAGGTCACAGAGGTGAAAGAGGCCAAAGAAAAGTTGGCCAAACTGGAGGCAAGCTATGACAAGTCCAAGATGACAGTGGCTGAGAAACAAAGAGAAATAAAAGCCTTGGACATCAAAATAAAGGCCTTAGAAAAAAAGCTTACCTTAGACAAGACTCTAACTGAAATCAAAAAGATTTTGTGGGCCAAAATTGGCCAAGCAATCACTAACCAATGCTGATCAATTCAGGCCATACATGAGAAAATAGAGTTGATAGGCCTAGCTCAATTTGAGACTCAGAGGGCTAGAGCAGCATTGGGAAATATGCCCGAGCAAGCCAATAAAATGATTCATTTCCTGAACACTCATACCAAAGAGGAGTTGGTAGCGTTAGACATCTATAGCAAGACAGATACAATTCTGACAGCAAAAAAGGTGCTGACCTTAAGAAATTTTGTACAGAATTTAGAGAGAAAGTTCCAAGAAATGCAGGCAGAAATAAATGACTTCAAGATAAAGATGACAGCATTGCAGACTAGAGGATTGCCTAGCCTATTGACTAGTGCTAGAAAATTATTGTCCCGTGAACAATATACTACTAGAATCAATAACTATGTTGCAAATCAGATTACAGCATCTTCAAGTTCCTCAGAAGAAGCAGGACCTCCCTCTGGACAATCTCTTTATGACAAATTGGAGAACCTGTTTTACATTGAGCATGAAATCAATCATCTGTTTGAGGTCACACCCAATTTTTATAGATACACAGAGGCTGATGAAACACTCATAAAAATACGAGGACATCAGCTACCTCCTGAGGATTGGTGGCAAGCAATGTTGGAAATTTTACCCAGGTAATTTCGGTCTCTTTTCCTCTTTTTTCAGGCTCAGATTTTGGTCAGCTACAAGTCAGCAAAATTGAGTACGCATGCACCAAACAAAGTATAAAGACAATAGGCAGATGGAAGTCAAAGCAGTGACTCAGCAAAGCACCATGACAACAAGCCCATAAAATGGAAAATTAAAGGCGTAGCCTCAGCCGACTCAATTGGTCCCAAAAGTCAAATTTCTTTGACAAAATAGATAGCTATCATACCAACAATTACTGCAACATTTATTTCCTTTATCTACTTCCTTGAATGATTGGTGATGAAATTTTTTGCATGAATACTCATCAACTAGATATTTTCTATCTCATTTTTGTATATATACCTCCCCACAGAATGTATTTGGGGTTGGTGATTTTCTTTCTGGAATGCGCTGTAAAATATCAAACTATATTAATACAAATTGCTATTAAAGTTCACCGTGTCTGAATCATCTGAAGGTGGATTGGATGTTCTGGGACCTGTTACAGAATTCTTGTGTCATTCTATGGAACAATAAGTTATTCTAAACTGTGTTTTATGTTCTCTATATTCATAAATTTGATATATGTTTCATAATCGTGATAACACAGAAGAAGAATAGCGTAGGATTTGTTTAAATGCACCCTATGTTCAATCTCTGCTATTAATTATGTTTTCTTCAGGATTAGTCATAAATATGAATTCTTAACTTCTCACGTTTGCACTAATTCTTTCATTTTGAATACTGTTTAGGAATCCTTAATTGCTCCTGCATAATATTCATACACTTTCCCTCTGCCAGTATAATGAAAGATTCTTGATTCCCTTTCATTCCCTGACTTCATTCCATCATTTCCAGATTTGAAAATTGTTCCTAGGTTGCCTATCCTGCTCTGTAGCATTACCATTTCACCAAGAAACACTTTCAACATTGCATTTTCAGTGACTCCATTGCCCAATGGGGAAAATTGTTTTATACTTGCACCCCAGCTTTGTCTGAAATCACCATCCAACAAACTTAAAACCAAACCCTGTTCATCATAACTAGCCTAAAATACTCCAAAAACAAAGCCAAATTTCAAAGAAAGAGCCCTCTCTGGTTGCAGGTAGGCTAGGACCTGCAGCTAAAAGATTGGTTAGTGGTTACCTCGGCCATATTCCCTATAGGAGGCAAGGAACAACCTAAGTGCTAACACTATTATTAACCTTGCAACTCCATAATAGAGAGGTTGCATTCTCAAAATTGTATATCACGTGACTTCTCCCAAAATAGGATCTACAACTTCCACTTTTTAGCTCCCCATATCCTAGAAAGAAAGGATTCCTCAAGTTGCTTTTATTTCTTCGTAAAAAAAGGATCTTTGTATAAAAGGATCTTCGTATAAAATATAAAATGCCTTACAATGTCTCTGCTAACTTATTACTAATTCCCGTTGACTATAGAAAGACCTTTTAGACCTCATTCAATCATAATATCATTTTTATATCTTTTACTTGTAGGAGAAAGCATCACAAGAACTTAGGACATTGCCATCAACTATAAAATACCTCTCAAACGTTTGTCAAGCATAATAGCATTTTTATATCTTTTACTAAATATTAGAGACCTCTCAAACCTTTGTTAACCATAGTATCATTTTTATAGCTTTTACTTCTTGTTGCAGTAAGTATCACTAGCACTTAAGAGTGAGTTTTTCATTTCTATACATAATTTTATTGATTTTAAAGGTTAATTTCGAGAGTGGAAAGCTTCGCAACAATTTTTTCCCAAATGTGTATAATTCTCAAGTATAAAAGAAAAAGATATATTATTATTATTATTATTATTATTATTATTATAATAGTGGAATCAATTTGAAAATTTGAATATGTATAATTTATAAAATTATAAAAATACATTTTTAAGATATAATATTAAAATATATATATTTTTATTAAAATTGTATAATTTAATTAAGATATATAATAATATATATATATATATTATATATATATATATATATATATATATATATATATATAATATATATATATAAGGAATGTATAGCTTTTTAAATTAATAAAATTGTATGTTAAATGAAAAAAAATTAACAATTAAGAAACAAAATTTATATGTTTTTAGTAAGGCAATTTAATTAATTAAGATCAAATTGCATTTTTCTCTAAAATCTAATGATACACTTTTGGGCAAGATTGTTATTTATGTCATTTAGAATGTATTTTTGATACATAAATGAATTCAATGCCTTGAAGAAAAACCAGGCACTTGAAATTCACAAATTAAATAATTTAAACTTAAGAGTCTTAAAAATATCTACCTGATTTTATCAAAATTGACCAAAAAAATTACCAAAAAAATACCATTTTGTCTATTAGTTAAATGTGTTCTTCTTAATTGAGAATTATAACTTTTTTCTCCCAAATTTAAATTGTCATGAAATGTGTAACTTTTAAATCAATAAAAGATGCATCCCAAAAAATACTAGAAAAAGAAAGCTTCGAGTACATTTTTCTTTGGGAGAATTTTACAAGTTACATAGTACACTCGATTTTTTTTTTTTAATTATATAGTGGGTAAACTTATCATAATTCAATTATCAAATGAGAAGTGGGGAGAGTCATCACAAACATGACGACTCATCACCATTATTCAAAGAAAACCACACTATCTAGAATTATCTTTCCATATGCCTTTAAGTCTTGAGTCATTAACTATTTTCATTTTCCTTATATCCAAAAAAAAGAGCTCTTCAATTTTAATTTTGTAGAATTGAGGCTTTTGTGATCCATCATAGTTATAAGAAGATTTTGGCGTAAATCACATTAGGTAAGACTTTTGCCGATGCGTTTCGAACCAACCAGTGTGGTTCATCGTCACGACAAGTTGAGGAGACAGATCTAGATCTGTCTCCTCAACTTGTCCTGACGATGAACCACACTGGTTGGTTCGAAACGCGTCGGCAAAAGTCTTACCTAATGTGATTTACGCCGAAATCTTCTTATAAATTTTAATCTTTTTAATAAAAAATATAAATTAGAGAAAAACAAACTTAAAAACAAAATTCCTAGATTAACGTAACAAAACAAAACAAACTAAAAAAAATGGTTAGGTTAGGGTTTTCCATTGGACACTTTTACAATGTGTTGAGTACACTTTATTGTGTAACTTGCAAAATTAATGGGAAATATATTAAGCAAAGGTGTGACAACCACAAGAAAGAATCACAAATATAAAATGTCTTGGTATGCTTTTTCATTTCTGTGCGCCTAACAAAACTATCTAATCATTGGCTGCAACCCTAAACACGAACCACATGTTGTTCCCATTCTGCTCGTAATATTTTTTCTGATATATGGGAGGGATGTTGTTAGACCCCTATACTACTAGTGTAACCCCTTATTGTTATTAGTACAACCCACTTATTATAATGATGTACCCATGCAGTGGCCATATTGTTACTATTGTGCCCCATAGAAGCCCACTATTGTTATTATTGTGCCCTTACATTATTATTGTTATGTCGGCTCTGATTATGTTATGACCCCTTAGACTCCTATATATAGAAAGAGGTCTTTTCATTTGTATCAATCCAAGAATTGTTCATTTATGTATGTAAAGGGGTTTCCCCTCGAAGAGGCTGAATTCTAAGGCGTTGATCTATCTTTTCTATCTTTTCTTGAGCTGGTTTCATAACATTTGGTATCAGAGCTTTGGATTCTAGGGTTTCACTACTCCAAAGCGGTCATCGTGGCATTTTCGCTATAACGTTGTTTTTGTGACGTTTCAGAAGTCGCAAAAATAACCCATTTGAGAAGAAATCACGCTGAACCTTGGGTCCGAATTTTGGAGCTTTTCACGCGATATTTGCAGAGATATGATCTGCGGAAGTTGGTCTTTTTGCAGACTCCTGAATTACATTCCAAACAGGTGACCTGGGGAAAATCGTCATAACTTTCTCTCTAGGGATCGGATTGAAATTTCGTAAGAAGGTACAGAAATAGGACGGACTGTAGTGTCGTGTATGCACTTTTCAGATCCAAAGGTCGAAACAGTGACTCGTGGCACGTCGTACAAGTTCACTCTACTGAACTAGTCTCTAATCAAGTCACTGTGGGAGATTTTGCATAACTCTTCCTTGGAGAATCCAATTTGGGTCAGACTTATGGCATTGGAAAGAGGACACAGAGGGCTACTACAGGTCATAGTTTCAAAACTTAAAGATCTGAAAGTACAAAGCTACCATCATTTCAAGATCGAGCTCCTAAAATCAAGAAAAAGCAAGATGAGGAAGCTTGATGGCAAGGATCCGGTAAATTGGATACGTCAAATGGAGCAATATTTTGATCTAAATGGTGTACCACTGTTACAAAAGGTATGTATTGCATCTTCATATTTAGAACCGGATCAATTTTTATGGTATAAAGGGCTTTGTTCTCGTAAAAAACTTGTTACGTGGTCAATTTTCACGGAGGAAATGATAGCACATTATGAGGATACAAAGAGCAACACCACAACAATTAAAGAGTAAAAGGGTTTTGTGACATAGTGGAAAGCATAATTATGAAGCATACCCTTCAAAACTATAAAGATGGAAGTGCTTTTTCTCCTAGCCTTCCACAACCTACAAGGGTTACACCACAACAATTGGAAGAAAAAAGAGAAAAAGGGCTTTGTTACAATTGTGATAGCAAAT
>APFE031720272.1:184957-198083 GCA_000404065.3 Pinus taeda
AAGGTTCAAGCAGTGAAATATCACATTGAGCATCAACAACAAGTTCTCCAACTTTTAAAGGATAATGCCACTTCGGTGCAAAATCAAACGAAACAACAGGTAGATCAACATCGTAGTAAAAAATGCTTTGATGTAGGTGACTGGGTATTTTTACTGCTACATATCAAGCAAGCTATTTATGAGAAGGAAATGTTGGCAATACTACATGCACATAAAGAACGACGACCTTACCGAATGGGACAACTCTTCAAGGATGAGGATGTGGAAGCATTCTTTTGTGCTATTTCTATTATCCAACCAAATTGGATAAACGAAGCAAGGGATGAATGGATGAAGGACGAAGTAGTATGGCCATTTATTCAAAAGTTGCAAAAGATCCTAATTCAGACAATATTGCCAGAAATTGAAGAGGAAGGAAAAATCATATTGTAACCTGGAGCAGTCACAGAAACAAGAACCTAACAGCTACGAAATCGATCAATTTCAGAGTATCTCATCAAGTGGAAGAACTTACCAGCTGAAGATTCCACATGGGAGGACAAGAAATTTTACACGGAAGCATCAAGAACTACTCAAGCGTTGAGGACAACGCTTTTTGAAGGAGAGGTGCATGTTAGACCCCTATACTGTTAGTGTAACCCCTTATTGTTATTAGTACAACCCACTTATTATATTTGATTGTACCCATGCAGTGCCCATATTGTTACTATTGTGCCCCATAGAAGCCCACTATTGTTATTATTGTGCCCTTACATTATTATTGTTATGTCGGCTCTGATTATGTTATGACCCCTTAGACTCCTATATATAGAAAGGAGGTCTTTTCATTTGTATCATCTAAAGAATTGTTCATTTATGTAATGTAAAGGAGGTTGCCCCCTCGAAGAGGCTGAATTCTAAGGCGTTGATCTATCTTTTCTATCTTTTCTTGAGATGGTTTCATAACAGATGCCATTAACTGTGCACCCTCTCGTTCACCTCACCTGCCGACGTGGAGACACCATAGATGTCATATGACAAGTGGCCAATGGGTCTTGCCACGGTTGCGGTAGGTGTTTGCATTAAATACTCACATTTAAGTGGGGTTTAACGTTTTGCCTATCGTGTTTTATGCCATGGCTTCATAGCTCCATGTTATTTCGCTTGGATCTAGTGTGTGGGCTATTCACTCCGCCGGTGATGACTCCTCTCAGCTCCAGTACTAGCTCAATTTGTCTACCATTCTGGTGCTGCTCACTGAGTGAGGTTGTTTGCAGGGGTTCTTTGGTCGCTTAGGGTTTATCTTGTGGTTGCTTGATCACACCTGGAATTGTTGTTTGTAGTGGTTCATTTGTGGTTTATGGTTGCTGGTGTGGTTGCTTGACCTGGTTCGAGGGGGGTTTATGGTTGCCATTGTTTTTGTTTGTTCCCAGGGGTTTATAAATACCTACCATATTGTTTCATCCTCATGGCCTATTGTTTGGGAAAGAGCCAGTTGGAGATTCTATGCAGTTCATTGGTCGACATGTAGGTTTCGAGGTCAATGAAGGAAACTTTGAAAAATCATGGTTTTTTTTCAAAAAAATTTTAGATTTTTTCCCAAATTTTAATTTTTCCCTGTGTTTAAAAGTTTGTGTTGAAAGTGGCTATTGCAGAAGAGGTGTGCCAAGGCCTGGGGGATGTTTCTACATGTTGATGGCCTCTGCGGCTCTCCCAATAGGATTCTAAATCCTACTAGCCACTGTGTTCTTCAACACTTAAATTCGAGTAATGGAATTTGGGAATTTAGCTATTGTGTTCTTAAACACTTAAATTTGTTATCTGGAATTGGTCAATTTAGCTCTGGTTGCACTATTGTTGTCTGGAATTTGGGAATTTACCTATTGTATTATTCAAAACTTAAATTTGTTGTCCGGAATTTGTGAATTTAGCTCTGGTTGCATTGTTGTTGTCTGGAATTTGGGAATTTAGCTACTATGTCCTTCAACACTTAAATTTTCTATTTGGAATTTGTGAATTTAGCTCTGGTTGCACTATTGTTGTCTGGAATCTGGGAATTCAGCTATTGTGTTCGTTCGTGGTCTAAAATTTGTGAATTTATCTCTAGATGCATTGTTGTTGTATGGAATTTTGGAATTTAGCTATTGTGTTCTTCAACACTTAAATTTGATGTCTGGGATTTGTAAATTTAGCTCTGGTTGCACTGTTGCTATCTGGAATTTGGGAATTTGGGAATTTGAAGGATTTCCCCTACATTAATGAAGCAACACTTAAATTTTCTGTGAATTTATTCCCTTTGTTTAAATTTGCTGTGAATTTCTGTGAATTTTTGCCCTCTGTTATGATATTTCTGCTTGCTTGTAGCTTATAAAGTCTTTCTTGTAGGGCTTAGGGTTTGTTCCTTTGTTCCTTAGGTTTTATGGTTTGTTCCTTTCTTCCTTTGATCCTTTAGTATAATTTATTAAGATGTTGACCCCACGTTTCCTCAATATTATACCCTAGCTATTTTCATTTCCAGAAACTCTTTTCTTGTTGTTTCTTGTTTCCTATAATTGGAGACAGTGTTGTAGATGTATCTCTCTTATTTGGGGGTACATTGACATAGAGCCCCTTTATAGCATGCTTTATTTTCGTGTTCTCTTTGCATAGAAAAATAAGTTTCAGCTAAGTTTGATTATTAATTTTACATGCCTAGTATTATAGCCATCGAGATGTCCTTAATAAATATCATTATTGGCATCTCTTTATAAAAGTTACATTCGAGCTATCTACATGTTTTCTATGCAGAGAAATATATGTTTGAGCTAAGTTTGATTAGTAATTGTACATGCCTCGTATGATAGTCATATAGATGTCCTTAATATGTATGATTATTGGTATCTCATTATAAAGGCTACATTCAACTTCTCTACATGTTCTCCTTGTAGAGTAAAATATGTTTGAGCTACATTTGATTGCTAATTTTTTGTTTATGCCCTTTGGTATGGACTCTTTGTAGCCTTTTCACTTCTTGAAATTTTGTCCTTGAAATTAACTCAGGGGTGGCAAGTTGTCTCTGCCCCTATTCTTCCTAGGGGAATATTGTAATTTTTCAGGGGCATTGAGTGCCTTTCAATGCACCCTCATGCAAGGCATCCCCCTACATATCATGTCTGTAGTAAGGTAGTGCGAGTAGTAAGTGGATGAGTGATATTGTTGATGATATTTGATGGCTTAGTTCACAAGTTGTAGATTCATGCTTATAGAGTTATTTGTGAAAATTATAGGCAAGTGAGAGCTAGGTGAAGTTATAAAGTAGCTTATAGTGTGGCTAATGGGTAAAGTCTTTGTTTGAGTGCATACCAAGATAATGGGGGTTATTGTATATGTTGGTCAAATGTCACAAGCCAAAGATGTAGGATGTTTTTTAATGTAATAAAAGTTTTTCCATATTAAAAAATGATATTAGTGCATTGAGAGAAGTGAACTGGTCTTGCAATGCAAGGTGAATGAAACTTCATGTTTGTATGACATATGTGGCTAAGATAATTAAAAAAATAACATTCAACATGTAATATCTTAAAATAAATAAAGAAATCACCTTCCTTGTTCAGAAAGGTAATTCTAAGGATCTATAGAGTCAACCCCTCATCCATTATTATCTATTTGGTTTTCTTAAAGTATTGTTTATCTCCTAGGCATTAACATAGGCTATTTCAATCAATAAGTGAACTAATAGTCATGTCTTTTATGTTATTGAGAGTGAACTAATAGTCATGTCTTTTATGTTATTGAGAAACAAAATCATTTATCAGGTTTCTTTTATGTTATTGAGAACCAACATCATTTATCAGGTTTAAGTAATCCTCTAAAAGCACTGTTTTAAAAAGGCACCAAATCGTATTATGGAGTAAGTTATGTTGTTTTCTAACCCTCCAATTGATTTCTCACACACCCAGACCCTTCCTTGGCCATTGGGACACTCTATTTTTCTTACAATCAAATTTAATCATAAGCAATACTTAGGAGAATGTCATCAATCTTATCTACATAAATATTTTATAAACACAATTTATTCATTACCAATTTAATTCATGGATCACACAACAGAATACAAGCATAAAGAGTTCCATTTAAAATCAAAAGAAGTCTTAAAAACCAATTACTGAGTGTTTCACTGTGCAACTTTTAGAATCAACAATGGATTGCACCTCCAATCAAGACTCTGATGTCCAGTGCAAAGGTAGTTACTGAGTGTTTCACTACCCAACTATAGGAATCAGCAATAGGTTGCACCTCCAATCCATGCTTTGATGCCACAATTGAAAAGGAAAGCTACAATACATCTTTAAGCTCATTATTCATTGTAATACATATTTAAGATCATTATTTAGTGCAATTAATTTCTCATGATTAAGCCAATATGCTCTACATAAATTCCTTTAGCCCTTGTCCAACCATCTAATAGATATGGCACTCCTTTCCATTACCCTACACAACAAGAACTATTGTCTTTTTAAATGTTCCTTAGGAATCTCCTTACCTTCTAGTGTTGTCAACCATACCAGCAAGAATCATCATTGACCGTGCTTGCATCATCTTTCATCAACTCCAAATTATGGGGGGGGAATTTCCTTACCTTCTAGATTTTGAGAGTTGGCATGTCACAATCAACGCTTATACATGATTTGGTTGACAATGATGCAAGCACAATTTATAGAATTTTTTACATACAAAGATTTAAAGAATCAAGAAGCAAGAAGCACATACACTCTGTTTGTCTTGTAAGTTAACTTGCACTAAATGAGGTTTCATATGTGGTGTGAGGTTAGGTACTTTTATAGTTAATTGTTTTATGGAATTTTCATATTTAAATAAGTGACTTATTCAAGATTTCATTATTCACTTGTTTTTCATCATATTTTCAACTTAGTTATAAATGTGTTGTAAATAATTTGGTGTGTAAGGGTAATAAACAGCTTTAAAAAAAGAATATTTGTTACCTCTTATTTGCTTTTTGTTTAACATTCAAGCTTTTAAACAAGTAAGAAGTAAGAAGCACATGCACTCTGTTTGTCTTCTAAGTTAACTTGCAGTAAATGAGGTTTGATATGTGGTGTGAGGTTAAGTAGTTTTACAGTTCAATGTTTTATGGAATTTTCATATTTAAATAAGTGACTTGTTCAAGACTTCATTATTCATTTGTTTTTCATCATATTTACAACTCAGTTATAAATGTGTTGTAAATCATTTTGTGTGTGGAGGTAATACAAAGATTTAAAGAAGCAATAATTGTTAGCTCTTATTTGCTTTTTTTTTAATATCCAAATATTTAAAGAAGCAAGAAGCAAGAAGCACATGCACTATGTTTGTTTTCTAAGTTAACTTGCATTAAATGATGTTTCATTTGTGGTGTGAGCGTAGGCACTTTTACAGATCACTGTTTTATGGAATTTTCATATTTCAATAAGTGACTTGTTCAAGATTTCATTATTCATTTGTTTGTCATCATATTTACAACCCAATTATAAATGTGTTTTACATCATTTGGTGTGTAAAGCCATAACAAAAAAATCCCATTTTCATTCCCAGGTAATATTTCTACATTATAATAGACTATAGATGTTCCCTCTAAAATGGATTTTGGTTACAATGCCTCGAACAGTATGAAATAAAACAACCTAGGTTGTAATCCAAAATCTTATTTTGACAAACAAAAATACAATCCATCCAAAATCCAGATCATAATTTGGTTACAAGAGAAAACATATGACACCCCTATTCTTTATGGCCTTGAGAATCTTCATTGTCAAAACTCCCTGAGTTACCTGCTTCAGGCAAGTAGGTTGGGCTACCTAAAAAGGGTTGATTAGGAAATGGTTGATTGTTTCCATATGATTGAGTCCAATTTGCACCTTCCAACCAAGGAGGAATTGAGTACCCATACCTCACACTTACTACTAACCCCTGCATTAAGTGGGGGTGTGTGATGAACATACATAGAATTGACACCTCCTCTAGTTGGAATAAAGCAAGTGGGTAGACCCTTATTTTGATAGTGAGGCACTTGAATGCTTATGAGGTCTTGGAATAATGGTGTATTATCCGTGATATTGTCCAATGTTTTTGACATAATCCTGGTTTCATCAGTTGTGCTTGCATCATTTTCAACCATACTGATCATCCCTTGTTCCTTTTCAATCATTTGTTATGCCTTTCTTGATCCATTTTCCTATCTTGCCATTTGTTTTTGCTGGTCCTTCTCTTGCCTTGATTAATCTCTTTCAAGCCTTTCATCTACTCGACATTGTGCTGCAACAATCCTTGTTGACTTCTTCTCCTTGGCTAGATCCTTCTTTTTCTGTTTTAATTCCTACATTTCAAATTTCTTTTTTCCAGACTCAAATAACAAGTTTATATAGTCTTTTGAGGTGAGTAATTGTGAACTTCAGTCGAAAAAAAGACTACCCAGTGTACCTTGATCTTTTTTAATTAGTACTCTCTCTACTGGTAGCTTTAGGAACTAACCAAGTATCTTCTCCACCCCTCCCACTTGAATTTCATTTCCTGGTACTTCCATTTCAAGATCTGGGACAAATGATTAAACTATATTATTATCTATATTTTATTCCCCATTATGTGCGTCATCTTCTCCCATTGATCTATTGTCCACAAAAAATGAACAATTTCACTGTTCAATTTTGTTGGTTGTGAAGGAATGTTCATGCTTTGTTCATTGGTTGTTGAGACACTATGTTCATTCAAATTAATCATGGCTTCTTCCAGCCATGATGATGGGGTTACTTGGCTTGGAAATGGCAATTGGTCATTGTCAACTACATGTTCAATAATGTCATTAACAATATCAACAACAGAAGTTTCACATTCTTGAGTTGGTAGAATGACCTCCATGTTACTATGAATTTGTTCATGATTATATTACATTTCACATACAATTTCATCATCTTCACCATATAAATTTCTTTGAGAGAGGGAAATCCTATTACCAACTTCAACCGCACCATATTTTTCATCTACTTCTTTCACTTCAACACCTATTTGGACATGCCCTTCTTCTTGACCATTCACATCAAACACCTGGCTATAACTAGTATCATGCATAAGAGCATCATAATTCAGTGGCTAGATTCTTTTCCTCCTAAATCCACCCTTTATATTTGATCGTGTCAGATCCATTTTAAATGCTTTACTTGCATTCTCTACTAGCTCGAACCTTTTCACCTCAACCCCTGGTTTCTTCACCATCCATGCAGGATGCTTTGACCTAAAATAGTTCTTGAAAGGGCCAAACACACTAACATCAAGGGGTTGCAATCTGTGAGTGGTATGAACCGGAAATGTCAATGGGTCGATGCCCAAATTGTTTGCTTCCTCCATTTTTTATACATCCATGTGGCTTCCATGGCCATCTAATATCAATAGGTGTTTGTTATTAGGTGAGACACCACATGGTACATATGCAACAAAGTGACAGAGTCATCCATGCATGGGGACGTGCAACCATGCATGCACCTGGTTCACAGTGTTGTATATAATTTTTCTATTTCTTTTTACCTTTGAATAGATAAAATACTAGGATTGAAGTACCAATTGCATTGACACAACATAAAATAGTTATCCACTCCCTGCTCTTAAGAAAAATCTTTGGCACATTTTGGCTCCGTCTCTTGGTAGTTACCTGCATGCCACAATTCCTCCCTGCCTATAAACCTATTTTGTCACACTTCCATATATCGTCTTCACCATAATAATGTTTATCGTAAACACTAGAAAGAGTGTCATAGAACTTACATATAGCTATAGGGTGAAAATTTAATGCTCTGTCTATGTGAAGGCCCTCAGATGTATGCAATACAAGGTATGGATTTCTTTTCTTAAACCCAAACCACCATGATTTACTAGGAAACCCATCATTGAATCAGTTTGGCCTCCCTTGACAAATTTGAGCAATGGTGGATTTGAGTTGTATCAACTCTAGCCCATGTCTGAATTGGGCCATCCCTTTAGACCACTCAACCACCTCGACCTCCTCCTCTTCAATCATAATTGTAAGAGGACCTCTATGTTTTGTATGAGTCAGTCCATTTATCCAATAATGTATTTATGAGGGAGGAATACCATGGTTTTTTTGCAGATGCTCGAATTTAGTATCCATTAAATTCTATGTTGTCAATTGCAACTAACATTTCTTATTTTTTCCATCCTCTTATAGCGTTGATATTTATAGTTGAACTTTCCCTTTGGACTGTTGTTGATGGTGGCTCTGTGGGTGATGGTCTGATAACATTAGCTTCAGTCACATGGTCATCCTCAATAATGTTTCTTGGGGCATTGTTGACATTCACATCACATGTCCTTTCCTCATCTGATGATGGCCATTGTAGCTGGGCACCCCTCGTCACTCTCTTTCCACTTCTCCTTAAATGAGCAACATAACTAACTCTTGCCATAGAGGCAACAACTTGCAAAATTATCGCATGCATTTAGTTAAGAATATTTGAAAGCTATGCTTTCATACAAGGAAAAAATACTTCTGCTTTATTACAGGCAATTATCAACATGTATGTTAGTATCCTTGAAAAATCAAATCTACAAAACGAATTTGCTATATGTCTTCAAAATTATCAGTGATTCTTGTTCTCATAACTTGTTTTTAGACTTAAAATACCATTATCATACTTGTACTTGGAAAACTACCATTGGTTTCCACCTTCTTCTAGTACTATGAGAAGACCCCTCTACTTATTGTTGACTCTAATGCTTCATAAACTTCTGAGTGAGGATTGTTTTCTATCGGCACTATCCTAGTTCCTTTTCTAGTTAAGTTGTTGATCTGGTAGTTACTGTTGTTTGAATTAATTTATTTAGTGTCATGTTTGTGTTTATCATTATTGATAGTGACCGAAAACATCCTAGCTTTGGATTGGGAAGACATGGTAATTCTGGAAGTTTTTTGGTTGTTGAGGGTAGCCTTAGCTGTGTTATTAGACCTAGTTATAATGTGCATTGGCTTACTAATTTTTCAATTAAATTTAATCCTTAAATGTTGGAAAATGTAAAGTCTCACACTTTTTAAGACACTCACAGACATCCTAGGAGTTTCAACTATTATTTTATAAATAGTTAGTTTAGTTCTTTTTTTATAAATTTTTATTTAAATTAAATTGTTTAGCCTCATGTTGTCAATATTGTTTAGTTTCATTAGGTCTCTAAGTACCATGTCTGCCTCTACTCACATATTTGCATGCTTTTAGTATTGAATTTTCCCAAAAGATCATTTGGGTTTCTACATTATTGTCATCTCAGCAGCCCATTTATTTATTGTTGACTATAATGCTTCGTAAACTTCTGCATTGCTTCTTTTCCCTAGGTTTCCACCTTCTTCTGGTACTATGAGTAGACCCCTCTACTTATTGTTGACTGTAACGCTTCAAGTACTTCTACATTCCTTGCTTTCTTTGGGGCTATCCTTGAATTCTCATTTGTGTTCTTCGGAAACTTAGAGACCTAATGTTGATACTATTGTTATTCCTATAGCTAACACTCTTTAGACATGAAGGAATCTCTAAGAGGAATTTCAACTATAAAAAGTGTCACCTGGTTCCTTTCCTGGTTAAGATGTTGATCTGGTAGTTACTATTGTTTGAACTAATTTGTTTAGACTCATGTTTTTCAATATTGTTAGTCATAGTGATTACAGATGTCCTAGGTTTGGATTGGGAAGAGATGGTAATTTTGCAAGTTGTTTGGCTACTGAGGGTAGCCTTAGCTGTGTTCTTGGAGCTAGTTATAAAGTGCATTGGCTTACTAATTTTTCAAATAAATTTAATCCTTAAATGTTGAAAACTGTAAAGTCTGACACTTTTGGAGACACTCACAAACATCCTAGGAATTTCAATTGTTATTTTATAAATAGTTAGTTTTGTTATTTTTTATAAATTGTTATTTAAATTAAATTTTTTAGCCTCATGTTTGTTAATATTGTTTAGTTTCATTAGTTCTCTAAGTACCATGTTTGCCTCTAATCACATATTTGCATGCATTTAGTATCGATTTGTCCAAAATATCATTTGGGTTTCTACATTATTTTCACATGAACAGACCCATCTATTTATTTTTTACTGTAATGCTTCTTAAGCTTCTACATTTCTTGTTTTCCCTTGGTTTCCACCTTTTGTTACTATGAGCGGACCCCTCTACTTATTGTTGAATGTAATGCTTCAGGTACTTCTGCATTGCTTGTTTTCGTTGGGGGTATCCTTGAATTCTCATTTGTTTTCTTTGGAAACTTAGAGACCTAACGTCAGTACTATTGTTATTCCTATAGCTAACACTCTTCAGACGTGAAGGAAGCTCTAAGAGGAATTTCAACTATAAAAAGTGTCACCCGGTTCCTTTTTTGGTTAATGTGTTGATCTGGTAGTTACTGTTGTTTGAATTAATTTGTTTAGACTCATGTTCATCATTATTGTTATTCATAGTGACCACAGACATCCTAGGTTTGGATTGGCCAGAGATGGTAATTTTGCAAGTTGTTTGGCTGCTGAGGGTAGCCTTAGTTGTGTTCTTGGACCTAGTTATAAAGTGCATTGGCTTATTGTTGTTCAATTAAATTTAATTCTTAAATGTTCAAATATGTAAAGTCTAACACTTTTGGAGACACTCATAGACATCCTAGGAATTTCAACTAAACGGAGTGATCTTTCTCGTTAAGATGTTGATCTGGTTTAGTTATTTTATATAAACTATTTTTCTCTTTCCTTGTGTGTTTGTAAATGTAAACCACATAAACATTTGTTTCTTTGGAATGAAGTAGCATTGAAAGTGTCAAATTGTGTTCCTAGTGGGATTCTTCCATAGAGTTCATTATATGAAACATCCAAATAACCAACACTTAAAACTCTTAATTAATACAAAGTTACAAGGTAGCTAGGTAGCTGACCTGTTAATCTATTTTTACTTAAATCTAGGAGTTGAAATTGGGTACATTGGGCCAAAGAAGTTATTAGAATAAGCAGAGAGAGCTTCCATAGAAATTGGAAATATTCTTTTTAGATTTCAACTCAGTTTGTTTTCTAACACCTTTAGCCTTTGTAAAATAGTACATTTACTTAAATTTGGTGGTAATATCTCAGACAAGTTGTTTTGGTGCAGTAATAAATTCCTCATAGATTTACAATTGCCAAAAGATGAAGGAATATTTCCATTCAACTTGTTTTTGGACAAATCTAACATTTCTAATCCCACACATTGGCCAATATGATCTAGGATTGGTCCCTCTAGATTGTTTTCAGATATATCTAATTGTTGAAGTGAAACCAAATCACCAATACTTTCAGGAATGCTCCTAGAAATATTTCTTGAATTCAAAAATAATTTTGTAAGAGAATGAAGGTTTCCTATGCCTTTTGGAATTGTAGATGTAAACTGCTTGTTGTTTAGAAAAATCTACTAAAGATGGTTCAAAGTGGTAATGCCTTCCGTATTTTTCCAATTAGATTGCTTGCCCCTAAATTTAAGGTGGCCAACTGTCTCAATTTTGTTATGGCTTGAGGTATGCTATCAGTAAAGTTATTTTGAGAAAGATTTAGGTCGATGAGCCTAGTCAAATTTCCAATAGCTTTAGGTATGGTACCCATCATGCTATTTTCAGCCAGATTTAGGGGAGAGAGGATTGGACCAATGATATCATTTTATCCATTGGATAACACCTAGAGAGAAGTGAAATTTCTTAGAGAAGTTAGAATACTTCCACTAAGATTATTTTTGCTCATGTGGAGTTGTTCTATTCTTTTTCATCTGTAGCTAGCCATACTAGCCAATACTCTTCATTATGGCTGTGTCATATTTTCCAATCAACTTTAAAATGATTCAGAGTATAGAAAAATAGAAAAAATATATATTTTCATGAAAATGAAACTGTAAGAACTGAAATAAAAATGGTGATAAATGAAAATAAAATTGTAAGAAAAATGTGTTGTAATTGAAATAACTAACCTGAATATACTGTCAGATGTTTTGTGATGGTTTGCCTCTAGGGCTAGTGAATAGTTTGAATTTTAAACATGCAACTTCAGCACTGGTTGAACTTCTTTTATAGGTTTTTGCACTTGAATTTAATTGGTGAAAAGGATGGACATGGATTGCAATGGCTTCATTTTCAATGTCTGGTCTAGGTTTAATTGGATGTGATCCAATGGCTAGGAATTTGTTTTTTGTTGATCCATGTGCTTTGATCTATTTTAATGAGAAATGCATGGGTTGAGTGTCATTTATTGAACACAATGGATTTAAATGTTATTGGGTTGGGTGTCATTTATTGAACACATTGGGTTTAAATGTTGAACAACACATCAATTATGACTAATATACATTCTTTTATTATGTGCAGGTATGGATATTTATTTGGAATACATAGCTTTAGTTCTGATGAGTGGGGGTTGAAGTGATTGCTACTTTTTACTTCTAGATTAGACCATTTTGGAAGGATTTATGGTTTTACCTCTTTTCTAGTTGGGTCAATATGATTTGTACTCTTAAGTATTAAGATAGTATTTATGGATAGTTGTGGGCCCATTCAATGTTTTGGGAAATTTCAGACATAAATTAAAACATATTTGCATTTAATGTTATTTATTTTTGTTTAGATATTGGTTGCACAACTCTCAACTTCTGGTGGTTTGGTGGGACCAGTACTGTATCAATTATTGGTCCCTGCACAACACTATACATCACACCCCTATATCGCGCACTTACACTGACACGGAACATTATTTTATGGCTTGATTCATTTCAATGAAACTAACCTAATTCACCATAAAAATATCGAAGTCTTTTCTAGGATATGTCGCCTGTGTACATTTGTAATTACATAAAAAAATTAATCTCAATTCTAGAAGTAAGGACTTATAAAAAAATTTCGAAGTTATTTCATTCTTGTACATTTGTAATTACATCGATGTACATTTCTAATTACATCGATGTAAATTTGTAATTACATCAAAAAGCTACCCTCAATTCTAGAAGTAAGGATTTCTAGAATTTTTCAAAGTTAGGTTATTGCTCACATGTGTAATTACATCAAAAAGTCAAAAAAAAAAATAGAATAATATTTTCAAAGATTCAAAGTTATGTATATCTGTAATTA
>APFE031720272.1:214032-239237 GCA_000404065.3 Pinus taeda
TTTTTTTAACTTTAAACTTGCGAAATGTAATGAAGTAAGTATTTTGATGTTTATCATGGACGATGACTATTAACATTTATCAACCATTTAATTTATATGGTTGCACTATTATATCTAATCTTGTGAATCTTCCCTCAAATTCACAACCAACATATTTCTGACATCTAAATACAAATCTACTTAATGGTAATAATGATGAATACTTGGCAATACTTTTGCAACTAGTGACTTATGTACATGTTCAACTCTCAATTTTTTCTTTTGCAGTTACCAAAGAGACATTTTCATTCAATCTATAATAATAAATTTAAAATCACATGAAAACACCATATAAAAGTGGAAATTCATAAAGGGAAAAACCACAAATTTTGGCTTAAGTGATGCGAAAGCAAGCTCCTACTAATTTATTACATCAATTTTTTTTTAGGCTCCAACCAATAGGAGGTTTCTACCTCAACTTGTTCTACAAGCTACAACTTGCTTGGAAGATACTACTTCCACTTACAAGTTCCAACTTGTTCTTTTTTGAGGCCACCACTTGAAAGGAGACTACAATCCCCTACTCAAATTACAAATGAATGTTATTGGTTACTTGGTCACTTTTCTCTGCTTTGCACTCTTATTCCATGCTCTATTTTGTTGCTTCTCTTCTATGCTACCATTTCTATGTTTGGCTTTACTTTTGTTCCTTCTCTCCTATTCTTCTTATTCAGAATACCTATTAGCTCTCTCTTTCTCTCATAAATCAATTCACTCACTTTTTTCTTTCATTCAAAATGACACCTTTTGTAAACTACACTTTTTGGTTGTTTGTGTTCCATGTAAGAATTCAAATTGAAGAGTCATCACTTGGTTTTCTAGGGATATTCACAATTTGTCTCTTCATTTACAAATGTAAATCTCATTTCAAGACAAATACTCCGTGAATTGCTTGGAAAACGGAAAATTTGAAGTCCAGCATCAATGATTGTAAAAGGCAAAGTCTGATTTTTTTTTTCAGATTTGTAGTAGCTACATTTTTAATTCTTTTCGAAATTTGTAGCAACTACATTTTAATGGCTTAAAGAATTATTCTATAATGTCTTTGGCATTAACAACATGGTAATTAATTTATTTTATGGTCTATAATATACCATACTATACACATGATTATGTTCAATACAAGAATCATGTTCTTGAAATATTATTTTCATATTCTTATGTGTCATATTTTTGTTTTGGTTGTAAGATAAGCAACAAGAAAATGATGAATGAACAATCAACAATAATCATCCTTTGCACATCACATCACTTTAATCAATCTTGAGCCTTCATATAATGTAATTAGCCTTGAGCCTTCATGCAAACCATAGTAATCAAAAATTTAATCATTTTATATCATCATAACATAACATTTGACATCAATTCCAACATTAATAACATTCTCCCCCTTTGGTATTGATGGCAACACTATGTTCTTGCCCCTTTTTTTTTATCTTAGAAACATTTCTCCTTACTTATTCTTACCTCCTCCTGTGACATCAATGGCAAGGGGGTTTCATCTTTTCCATTTTCTTCATGATATCTGAGTAATCAATCAAGAACACAAGATATAAGATCTGCATTATTTATGTTACTCAAGAAGGTTGCTACATGCTTAGGACATTTATTATTTGCTACTTCCATGTCATTATTTTTATGCTCAACTCTTTGATTGGAGAATAAAATCAATTTAGACAAAAGCTCTGCATAATGCTTCGACAATGGAGCACCAATGCCTTTGTCATCAACTATTTCCATTTCCTTCTGAAGAGATGACCAAAAGCTTTCAAGTGACTCTGAAGGCTAGCATACACATATTGTCATTGTGTGTAATTGTCACCATTGTGTATTTATTCATCGGCCATTCGTTATTCAAATCTTCCTTCCAAATGTTGTAAATCTGTTTCTGTTGAATTAGTGGGAGGGTTTTAGCTATGCCAATTATTTTCCTCTCCAATTTATTTATCTATTTTAGTAGTGAAAATTTGGAATATTAGGTACAATAAATACAATATCACCATATTCAGTAGAATGATTTCATAGCCCATATTTACAATAAAATTTTGCCATGGAGGAATTTTTTGCATGCTTTGCACCATGTGGTTTGAATTTTGAGCTACAATATCAAGTAAAGGACATTAAATCTACCTAAGCTAATGCTAACCAAACTGCCAACCATTCTCTTCTCAATCATACCTATGGTTGACAAAACTATGAAACAAAATATTTGATTTCAACTGAAACTTTTAATATAAAAATGCATGTTATTTAAGTAGTGTTAGGACTTCTAAATTTTAAAAACTATAGGAAACATATCATCTAAAGGCTATCCAGAGGATGGAGTCATTCCATCTTGTAAGTCTCTTATGTTCATCGATGAAGAAGTGGGAAGAATGTAGTAGTGCATCTCTCAACGCGGAAGCAAAAGGTTCAACATACAAAGGTCACAAAATAATTTACAAATGGATTCAACAATGCTTTACTACTCACTATTTTAGTGTTAGTGTTTCAACAATTCAGTTACATGCACGTGTGTACGAGCTACAAAATGAATATGTTGTCGATATGAAGCTTCAATTCAGTGTAGATATGAACCTACATCCTTTCTAGCATGTGTTTTTCTCATCTCATTCATCTCTCAGTCTATTAGATGAATTAAACACCACAAATTTCAAATAATCACTTGGATAATCACGTGGGGTTGAAGCCATTGCCATCTTTCATGTTGAAATTGTAACTATGGTTAGTATTAATAATGTAATTTTTGTCACTTGATGTAATTATATTTATCAATGTAAAGCATATTTATAAATTATTGAGTCAAAGGAAAATTTATTTTGATTCAAAGTCCCATTTCGACTTTTAAAAGATGTAAATTTAATTTTTTTGAAATGAAACTTTTGGCTCCAAAAATGACAAATTGGCTTGCCTCCAGGTCAAGTTGGACCAGGCCAAGAGACATGCCCATTCACCCTAGACATACTAATATATAAAGGAAACTCAAGCTCCTTGTTTGGGAAATTCACTTTCCTCTCTCAAGAGAGTTTATGGGCAAGTGAGTGAAGAACAAGAAGGACAAAGAACGATAGAATAGAAGGCCAAATTTTCTCTCTCCTTTCTCTCTCAAGAAACTCACATGTGTGAAGTGATATCTCTCCGTGGTTTGCACTTTTTCTAGGGAAACTGTTGTAGGGGGATGTAATTTTTTCTAGGTTATTGAGGTAATTATTGTTGGGCTCAAATTCTAAGTAACTAGCTATTTCAAGAGGGATGAAATTTTGGACATGCAAGATGAAGAGAAAATTGCAAGATCAATATGGGTGACTTGAGTTGGAGGAGAAGACCAAGTTTTCCCATAGGTCTAGGTCTATCTCTCATTGAACAAGAAAATTTTGTTTACTAAAGGATTGTTTGGTTTTTCCTCGTAGTGGGTTTTCTGAGGGTAAATCTTCTCTCCCTTTTGTGCATCAGGATCTCTATTGTTCTATTATTCTTTATTACTGAATTTCTAAAGTATAATTGTTGAATGGTAAATTAGAATAAGTTAAAACAATATCTACATCAAAAGTGATTATCACAATTTTAGAAAAATTGTCATAACCCTAATTGCACTAGAAACGCAACATGGTATCAGAGTCTTAGTGAAGGAAGGAAGGAATATTGAGATCACTTTGACAAAACCCTATAAAGCATTATATTCAAGCTCTTCTGTAGATTTGTTTTGATGGATACATATATGAAATATGAAAACAAGATAGAGGGAGAATCAAATATCAGAGCTTGGAAAGATAGAATAGACATTCTTCTTGAGAATAATTTTTTTTTTGGATATTATTATAGGGAAAGTTATTGAATGAGAATATGACGCATGAAAAGAAAACTTTAAGGAAGATGACATCAATTATACGAGAAGCATAGTAGACTCCATTAATGATCATCTAGTTCCCTACATTGTAGAGCATGATACCTCCAAAAATATGTATGATGCCCTAATTGTAACGACCCTCGTGAAAATTTCATGTAGTAAATGTTATTAAGGAAAAATAGAACCACAGTTAAGGGACACTTATTCCAGGTTGAATTTTGGGAAAATATATCCTAGTGGACATCACTGGATATGTTCTTTGGCTAAGGAAAATTGGCAAAGGCTAAGGCAAAGGAATTAAAAGGAAAAAAGGCATTTTGGCACATTTATTTATGAAAATAAAGGAAATTAGGAGAAAAGTAAGGTGAAAGGTCACGGGTTGCATGTGAGGAGGAAATTGAAGGAAAATAATGAAAAGTGAAGAAAATAGAGGCCTCATGCATGATTCTAAGGATTAGTTCATGGTTTTTGTCAGTTCAAGTTTTGAGCTCTCTCATTACTCTCTCTCTCTCTTGGTCACTTAGAGTTTTCTTAGAGTACTCTAGTTTGGAGCAAGGAAAGGAAATGCAAGTAAAGGAAAGGAAAAGAAAGCAAGGATCAACGAAAGGAAAGCATGATCAAGTAGCTTCAGCAGGAATACCTGTAGGTAACCTTTTGCATGTGTTATTTCTTAGCTGTTTTGGACATGCATGGCTTTGCACGTTGGTGTATGGTTCTCTTGTTGTCAGTGGCATGGTATTGTCGGGTTATGATAATGGATTTCAGCCTAGCGTAGCCTTTTTCTAGATGCCATGGCGTGGCAGGATGTTGATCTCAATTTTGAGCTTTGGAATTGTTAGATGGATTTCAGAATTCACGGCTGAGGTGGTCTCAAGGTTCATTCCCAAAGGCCTAGGAATCTCTTGACTGGTTTTAGCGGGATACATGGTAAAGCCTAAAGGAAAGGTCTAGGTTTAGGGCCTAGTGATCCAGATTTGGATTGCAGTAAATCATAAGAGACAAGGAGATGGAAAATTCCTCAAGGACGGTGATGGATTCTGGATGGCATTCCAAGTTTTGTTTGGTTGTGATCGAAGCACCCGTTTTGGTGTGATCATGGTTTGGTCAGGTGGAGTTGGTTTAACCTCTAGATCACCTTAGTGGTTCTTGGATTGGTTGTCCTTTAGCTACAGAATAGTAGTGGGACCCAAGGACAGGTTGTCTCATTGGATGACCTATCTCCTGAGGGTTCTTTTGATGATGTTGGATAAATGCATGTGATGTTTTGTCGATTCCACTTCCTTAAGGTGAATTAGGAGGTTGAATTTGAATGTAGTAGAATCTCTCCTCATGTTTACCCTGGTTAGCATGGTTACACTCTCTTTGGGTCATATGTGGTGCTATAGATATGGGTGAATTTGTTGGTCATGCATGCATGTCAGTTGCAGGTGTGGCTCTTACACTTGTGTTCCATGTGCTTGTTGCACTACATCATATTGACCATGGTAGTAGTAAGGTTATCATAAGGAACTTGATGTAAATTTTATGGAATGCATTGTCATGAGTATATGATTGGTTATAAAATTATATGCAACTTGATTACATCCTTGTACATTGGGTTGCATTCTTGGCTCTTTGATTACATGCATTAGGCTTGTAGGTTGATTACAAGAATTTATCACTTATGCTCGACTACATGTGGTTGTGCGTATATGTAGTTGATTAGGCATTGCTTACATAAGCGGATAGTTGCATGAGGCAATGTGTATAATGGAGTAATGGTTATTTTCATGCATGATTCATAGCATGCATTAATGGTATGGCCTTGCATTGATGACTGGACCCTAGTTAGTATGATGGCTATGCATTGATGAACTTATTGATATATGTCTATATGTTATTATGGTTATGGTTTACATGCATCACGTTGATTTTATGATCTTGTAGACAAGGTATCCTCCCCGAGTATTCTAAGGTACGTTGATTTATGGTGATTTTGTTTAGCTGATATTGTATGCCTTACAAGAAAGAGATCAAATGGCTAACAAGGTGGTAGACTACATAGAATCTCTCTATGCATCAGATGGGTAGCGTGGTGTGGGTCACTCTTCTGACTTGGAAGACACATTGAGAAGCCTAAAGGAATAAGTAAGGAGTTGCAAAGCAGAAAATGAAAAAATCATGCAGGAACAAGAGAAACAAGTAGAGGTGAATGTGATATTACTTCAAAGTTTATGAGATTTGTAGTGATAGGGACCTCTTCAGATCAGCTGTGGACATGAGAACATAACTAGTTAGGCATATGGTAGTAGGTCTCATAGTAGACATAGGTTAAATAGATCTAACACTACTAGAGATGGTAGAATGTTGGAGACTCCAGATAAGAGGGGTGACAAATGCAAATATTACTCTAGTTATGGTTTGGATAGACATCATGATCATCATCATTATCATATGTACAGGAGGAATACTTTCCATATGAGTTCAAGAAGGCAAAGCCACCTACATTTGATGGAGAGATGAAGAAATCACAAGATGCACAGGCTTGGTTTCTTGGCATGAAGAAATTATTTAGATTTCATGATTACTTAGAAAACATGAAAGCAAGGATAGCCCTTTTCAGCCTTAAAGGTAGAGTTGATATTTGGTGGGAAGACATGGAGAATGTCAAGGACATAAATGAGGATGATTTGACTTGGAATGTGTTTCAAAGGCTCCTCAATAATAAGTACTTACCCAAGAGGTATTATGATGGCAACGCTAAGGAGTTTTATGAGTTGCAGATGGCTTCTATGAAAAATGAGGATTATGCCAGAAAATGTTTGGAGCTGTTGAGATATGTGTTTTACGTCAAAGAGGAGAAGGACAAGGTTCAGAGATTAATCATTGGATTTCTAGTTGCATACAGAGACTGGATTGAGATCAATGAGCCTAGATCATTGGAGGAGGCCATCCGAAAGTTGAATAATTGTTATGAGTAGTCGAAGCGCAAAGTTGAGCCGAAGCATGACTTGAAAAGAAATGAGAAAGATAAAGGAAAATGGACACCAAAGTGAGGAAGACGTCAAGATGAAAGTGAGAAAGATAATGAAATTACTTACAAGAGATTCAATACAGTTGAGAAGGGACATGGAGAGAGGCAGGCCAGAGGCGGTAGTAGGGAACCATTGCAGTGTTGGATATGTGGTAAGGATCATCATAAGAGGGATTGTCTATAGTTTTAGAGTGGTGGTAGACCCTAGATCTAAAATTCTCAGGAGGCGCATATAGTTGGGGATGTTGGTGATAACATTCCTCATATTTATGCAGTCATGGATAACAAGGAGGCGGATCATTAGACATCGATCATTAAGATGGACAGTAAGCTTTGTGATCAAGTTGTTTCTATTTTGATTTATCTTAGGTCTAACTATAATTATATTAATCCTGTCCTTGTGGATAAGTGTGGTTTGAGAAAAGAAGTACATGAAAATTCTTGGTTGGTAGAGTTGGCTACACGTACAAAGAAGTGAGTTCACCATTGGGTAAGAGATTGTGCATTTGAGTTAAATGGTATGCCTACAGTAGTGCATTTGAATGTATTTAGTATGCTTTTGGGTATGGATTGGTTGTTATACTTTCATAGAACCAAAGTGGATTGCTTCGACAAGGCCATTAACTATGTGGATCATAGTGGGGAAAAGAATACCTTGTAGGTAAAGAAGAAGCCTACATCAGTGAGGATGGTTACCACTTTGTAGGCTAAGCGTAGTTGTAGAAAAGGTTGTGTGATGTTTGCAGTACACATTTCCAATGACAAGAGTAAGGAGCTTGAGTATGTCACTTTTTTGAGAAGGTACCTAGTTTTGCAGCAGTTTTAGGATGTATTTCCAAAGGACATTATAGAGTTTCCACCTCACAGGGAGGTTGACCTTTCTATTGAGTTAGTGCCAAGGGAAGCTCCAACATTGAAACACCTTATAGGATGAGAACACCTAAGTTGGTAGAGTTGAAGTTGCAGCTAAAGGAAATGTTTGACAAAGGATACATCAGACCTATTGTATCACCTTGGGGCACACCAATGTTATTTGTAAAGAAGAAAGATGGCACTCTCAGCTTGTACATTGATTACATGTAGTTGAATAAGGTAACGACCAAGAATAGGTACCCTTTGTGGAGGATTGATGATTTGTTTGATCATCTAAAGGAAGCAACAATGTTCTTTAATATCGACTTGAGATCTGGATACCATCAATTACACATAAGGAAGTGGATATCTTCAAGACTGCATTCAAGACCATGTATGGGCATTATGAGTTTGTCGTTGTTCCATTCGGTTTGAGTAATTCTATAGCTACATTCATGTGTTTGACTAATAGGGTGTTGCGTCCTTATTTGGACAAGTTTGTTATTGTATTCATTGATGACATATTGGTATATTCTAAGAATGAGGAAGAACATGCCGAACATTTAGCAGTAGTGCTGATATTGCTAAAAGAGCATCTTCTTTCAGACTGAGGTACACTACTTGGGACATGTTGCCTCCAAGGAATGCATAGTAGTAGATATAGAAAAGATAAGGGCCATCATGGAATGGGCAGCTTTGAAGAATGTGTATGAGGCAACATCATTCATGGGATTGGCAGGTTACTATAAGAGGTTCATCAAGAACTTCTCATGCATTCCATGTCTTATCACATCATTTCAGCGGAAAGGTAAGAATTTTGAATGCACAATAGGATGTGAAGATAGTTTTGAGCAACTTAAGCAGCGATTGATACATGCACCAGTCATAAAGATTGCAGATCCAGACAAAGAGTTTGTAGTGTGTACAGATGCTTCCAAGAGGGGACTTGGTGGAGTTCTCACGCAGGAAGGATAGGCAATGTGCTAGGAGTCACAAAAATTGAATGAGCACTAGTAGAATTATCCAATGCATGATCTTGAGCTAGCAGCGATTGTACATGCATTGAAGATGTGGAGACATTATCTTCTAGGCACGAGATTTACACTGATGAGGGATCACAGTGGGTTGAAGTCTTTGTTTGACTAGCCAAATCTAATTGTCAGGCAAGCAAGATGGTTGGCTACCCTTAGTGAGTTTGACTAAGAGATCGGATACATCAAAGGGAAGAAGAATCGGGTTGCAGATGCTCTTAGCAGGAAGGTTGAGGAAAATCATATAGCAGTTATAAGCTCATATGGGACAGAGTTACAAGATAGGATCTTGCAGGTAGGATGGCGGGATGAAAAATACATGGAGATCGTGAACATGTTGCAACAAAGTACAGGCAGGGATACAAGTGAAGGTACAAGTACAGGAGATCGGGATGCAGACTATTATCTCATGGTAGATGGCTTGGTTAGGTTTTGAGATAGGATCTATGTGTTGAATTGTAATGAGCTAAAGAAGCTTATCTTTAGGGAGTTTCATGTGAAACCATATTTGGGGCATTCAGGATATTAGAAGACATTGGCATTGGTGAAGAAGTTTAATTATTGGCTGAATATGAAGTAGGAAGTGGCAGATTTCATGGCTAGATGTTTATACTATCAGCACGTAAAGGTAGAATGCAATCATCTAGGTGGTCTAATACAACCTATTGTGATTTCAAAATGGAAATGGGAGTTCATTTCCATGGATTTCATCACAGGTCTTCCGAGGATAGTGAAATAGCATGATTATATTATGGTAGTGGTTGACATGTTGAGCAAGGTAGCTCACATCATTCTGGTGGTGATTAGATACTCAGCCAATGAGGTAGCACAGGTGTTCATCATAGAGATAGTAAGACCACATGGTGTTCTAAAGAATATTGTGTTGAACAAGGACGCAAATTTCACTTCCAATTTTTGGAAGGAGCTATTTGCAGACTTGGGTATAGAGTTGGCCTTAAGTACAGCTTGTCATCCATAGATACATGGTTAGACAAAGAGGGTCAATAGGATCTTTGAAGATATGCTGAGGAAATGGGAGGAGTATCTTCCATTTGTGGATTTTTCATACAATAATGGTTATCAAGAGTCCTTGAGGATTATTCCTTTTGAGGCATTATATGGATGAAGTTGTAACACCCCCATCAGTTGGAGTGATCCAATGAACATGATACTTATTGGACCCTACATGTTGATGAACATGGAGCAAGAAATGCAGGCTATAAAGAAGAATCTCAAGGCAACACAACATAGAAAGAAGAGTTATGCAGATCAATAAAGGGCGTTCAAGGAGTTTCAGGTTGGGGAGCATGTGTATTTGCACATCAAGCCCAAGAAAATATCATTGAGGATTGCCTCATGTGTCAAGTTGGCACCACGCTATTGCGGGACTTTCAAGATCCTTGAGAGGATTGGACTAGAGGAATATAGACTTGCACTACCTCCAACAGTGAAAGTCCACGATGTTTTCCATATCATTGGCTAAGAAGTATATAAAGGATGTTCATCATGTTATTGATTACTCTTTATTGAAGGTGGAGCAAGAAGGAGATTTCCATCCGGTGCCTCAATGCATATTGCAGTGGAAACATGTCATGCTCAAGAATAGAGTCATAGAGCAATCTAAAGTGCAGTTGAATCACTTTGGGCTTAAAGAAGCTACATGGGAGATGATAGATCAAATGTGGGCCCTATATCCTTCATTATTTTTGGTTGAGGTGAAGCAGTTTTGGTTTGATGTTGGTTTATGTTTGGCATATGTTTTGCTGATGGTTTAATATATGTATATGTATATGCATATGGATGTAAATACCGCCATGAGATAAGTTATAAAGCTGCAATAAGTTGTATGTTTATTATATTGGCATGTTATCATGATGTTTTTCTTTTCAGCAGATGCTTCATTAGAAATACTGGAATGAGCTAAGTTATAAAGCTCCATGGGAAGTATGTTTTCGTTTCAGTGGTTTTTTTGAGGGCTTGGTGTGGCTTAACACTGAGGACATTGTTCCCCAAGGGGGAGGGTTCTATAACAGCCCTGGTGAAAATTTCATGTAATCAGAGTTAATAAAGGCAAAATAAGGCCACAGTTAATGGACACTTATTCCAAGCTAAATTTTGGGCAAACATATCCTAGTGGGCATCAGTGGATGTGTGTTTTGGGTAAGGAAAATTGGCAAAGGCTAAGGCAAAGGAATTAAAAGGAAAAAGGGCATTTTGGCACATTTCTTTATGAAAATAAATTAAATTAGGAGAAAAGTAAGGTGAAAGGTCACAAGTTGAACGTGAGGAGGAAATTGAAGGAAAATAATGGAAAATGAAGAAAATAGAGATCTCATCCTTAAAAAGGCTTATGAGGATCAGTTCATAGATTTTGTTAGTTCAAGTTTGGAGCTCCCTCATTATCCTCTCTCTCTCTCACTCTTTTGGTCACTTATAGGGTTCATGGAGCACTCTAGTTTTGAGGAAGGAAAGGAAAAGAAAGCAAAGCAATGGAAAAGTAAGCAAGGATTGAGGAAAGGAAAGCAGGATCAAGCAGCTTCAACAGGAATACTTGCAGGTAAGCTTTTGTATGTGTGATTTCCTAGCTATTTTGGACATGCATGGCTTTGCATGTTGCTGTATGGTTCTCTTGTTGTCAGTGACATGGTATTGCCAGGTTATGACAGTGGATTTCAGCCTAGCCTAGACTTTTTCCAAGTGCCATGGTGTTTTGGGATTTAATCTTAGTTTTGAGCTTTCGAATTGGCGAATGGATTTTGGAATCTGGGGCGAAGGTGGTCTCAAGGTTCATTCCCAAAGGCCTAGGAATTCCTTTGACCAGTTTTGGTGGGATACACAATAAATCCTGAAGGAATAATATCTATTTAGGACCTAGTAATCCAGGTTTAGATTGCGGTAAAGCCTGAGAGAGAAGGAGAAGGAAAGTGTTGGGTTGTGTTATATTCTTTCCATGACTAACCTACGTAGTGAACTGGGGGGTTAGAGGGGGGGCGGAGCCCCCCATTCGTTGCGCCGATTGCGTAGAGGGCGGGTCACAAGCGGGGTGGCAGCCACCCCTGTCCCGGGGGTTTGAGGGGGCCGGGTAGCCCCCTTCTACGGGGTTCGGGGCAGCGCCCCGAGAAATTTTTTTTTGGACCCTATATTAGGTTGGGAGAACCTACCTATTGTTTTCGGTCCATGGTTTTGGACGTGATGGTTTTCGGTCCATGGTATTGGATGCTTCGGCATGTATAAATATGTATTGTAACATTGAAAGGAATATAATGAAAAATCAAGCTGGTAGTCTCGGTTTTGAAATCTCTGTGTATATGTGTTTTATGGGTTATGCTCTCACATTTTTATTTTTCCTGTGATTTAGAATTCGTATGCAGGTAATTTTCTGTACGGGGTTAAAACCTACAGAAAGTTCCTCAAGGATAGTGATTGTTATAACTCCAAATATCACCTTATGTATTTGCGATGCTTGGTTTATGGCCTAGGGTAACCCCTCCTTCTAGCTTTGGTCCAAATATTTAAAAAGTAGCATTTTATTCCCTGTATGTGACTTTGCCTTGTATTAAATGTGTGTACACATGGGTTAGTATATACCCAACCCACGTATATGTCTTAAAACACTTCAAAAAAAATTAAATTTCCTTAATTATGGGTGGAGATCATGGGTTTCACCTGTTGATTACCTATTAGTGCACGTGGCCCAACTATTCCCAACTATTTCCCAACTAAAAAACTACTTTTGGAGAACTATAAAAAGACCTCAATGGGAAGGCCTTAAGGAGGAGAGAAAATAGAGAATTACTCTACATAGATTATTCCCTAATCAAGTCTAAATATCCCTGTGCTTCAAGCACTTCCCCAAGTTCAGGAAACCCTTGTTTCCTTGAGAGTTGATATCCTTTCACTTGTTGGAGATATCCTTGTATTGGTTATGGAAGGAGATTTTTGAAGACTGGGACTGGATGGACCTAGAGGATGATTCCGCAGGAAGACTCAAGTGAACTCTTTCTATGTTTTTCTATAGTTATCTGCAATAAAAAAAAACACTGTCTTGTTCCTAATATCAACTTTGTTCATGCACTTAATGTTATTGTTATGGTTTATATATGAATGATTATTTCAACATATAAATAACGATCTACTTATATGTTATAAAGTTCATTTCACTATAATGCTTTATCTATATGCGGTTGTGCATGTTTGAATTAGTTGTTTTGTAGGTTCAAAGATCGTGAGGAGTTGCAGAGGGTTTGGACCCTGGCTGGAACTACCTGAACGAAGGACCCCTAGGTATGTACATCCTCGCATAGTTTGCTCGTTTAAGCATATTTACTAAGTTATATGCTTGTTTCTTTCAGTAGATTACTCCTGCTCTGCTAGGTTTCTGACCCAAAGCCCTAGGGGAATTTATCCATTAATAGAATTGGCAACCATACTGGGGACAACAATATTGTTGTTCCTAGTTTGGGTTATTTAGTGCCAATCAGGGCTCAACTTTCAGTCTGCTTGCTGTGATTTTACTGTCTACTCCTGTAGGAACCCAGACTTCAAGTCTAATCCTTTTCATCGGGCTTCATTTTTTGTTTTTTTCTTGTAAACCTTTATATACGCACCTTTCTCGGGTTACAGAAGTGTATGCATGCTAGTTTCTCTGAACTGAAGCTGCGTATACGTGGGTTTCTTTTTGCTGAAGTGCGTGTACACGTAGATGTGTAGAGACACAGTTACGTATACATTCATTTTGCATGATTTTTTCAAGTCCTTTTATCTGGAAAGATTTGTTTCTTGGCCTATGTGCCTCTTCAGTGGTCAGTTTCTGTTTTTAGATTTTAGTTTTTCAGTGAGCTTATTGTTTCGAGATCTCTCCTACTTTGAAGAGTTTTTGGTCTCGGTTTGCTTTACAGTGAGTTTTATCATTTGTGTTTGAACACACAAGGCTTCTTGTAGAGGTTCTTGATTGTTCTGGTATTCTAGAATAGAATATTGCTTGCAATCTCTGTGTCAAACTTCATTTTTATGGTTTGCATGCTTGGCTTCTCATCAATTTTCTGGCCATTCACTTATTCTTGCTTTTCGAAAGTTTTTGTTGACAAGTTTGAAAGTGTACCTTTCCTGATTTCTTGATCAGTGTCTCAAAGGTCTTTTTGCTTCTTTTGGATCATTTTGTGAAAGTTGAAACACCTATTCTGTTCAAGTTTTCATTCGTGTTGAGTTGATAACTTGCAAAGTTTTCTTGTGATTTGCTTTTGGTATTTCAGTCTTTGGTGGCATTTAGAGTGATTTCAAATAGTTATTTTATTTGTTTCTTGAAAAAAAAAACCATTTTAAAAAAACATTGCTTTTCTTTTCTTTAGTCGAGCTTTTGGTTCCTTTTTCATTTTTGAAAGTGAATTGTGATATTTTGCGATCTTTCCTTCTTGTTTGGAGAGAATTTTTGCATTCAAAATTTATATTATATTCAATACTTAAGTTGGCTTATTAATGATTATAAACAATTGCTTTCATTTTTAGAATGATTTAGGATCTTGTGTCTTCATTACACCTTGCATTAGGATAGTTTGCATTGTTAAAGCATTAGTAATCTTTTTTGTTTTTGCGTGTGTGAAGTATGTTGCAAGAAAAAAAGAAAAAGTTTTTGTTTTATAAAAGTTTCATAGAACCCACGTAGAGATATCTTTTCATCGAAGGAAAAATGATTTCATTCATGTAGTTACTTTTTCTTTGATTTTGGTTGAGTCATACACACATCATTAGTTTCACTCCCATACCCTTGACTTAGAAGAACAACCACTTAAAATCAAGCGCTTAATTAAAATAAGCTAGAAATTTTTTGTATTGTCATCAGAATACACCAACAAGTTTTAGGTTTATTTAAGGCCTTGGATTAGGTGAGAGGAGAGTAAAATCTCCAAGTCCACTCTAAATTGTCAAACATAGAAATCTGAATAAAGAGTGAAAATCCAATAGTGTTAGGGAGACCGGGAAAGCTCTGTGACTGGGAGTTAAGCACAAGGGTTTTTGAAGACAAGGATGGGAGATACCCCCTCTCCTACTTGTCGGATCTTACCTCACGACTGTTCCACCCGGCTTTTGATATGAGTTGGTATCTTTAGTTGCCAATCCTAGGGATCTACATAGGTGGCTGCAGAGGGGAATCCCATGGCACCTGAGGTTGACGTTCCATCACTTTCAGTGGTACTTCTGGAGGGCACCCTTGCGAAGCTTAGGGGCTTGCACCGGAAAAGGTTGTTGTCTGGAGGTTATCATAACTACCTCTGATACATTCGCTGCTAGGCCTGGGCCATCATTATCCCAGACTATCTTTGGAAGGTCCCTTACTTCACTTTCTTGTATTTTGGTGTCCAGTCCTCATCACCCGGAGCATAAATACTTGGAAGTTGCTTGATTGGTTGTATCTTTAGGGACTTTATAATTGAGTGCTCTTTGCTCCTTGTATATAGTTGGCTTTAGGTATTTTTGTCTAGTCACTTTTGGACTTTGTATTCTGAGTGATTGACTTACCACTCCACTGATCTTGAAAGGATTTTGGTCATTCTTTCGGAAGTTGTGGAGTTGCCTCCTCAAGGGAAAAGGTTTTGATTTTGCATTTATCTTCCTTGAAAAGTCATTTGTACATTCCCGTAAGGGAAGGGTCTATGAATCAGTTAGATATGGCCAATATTCCTATGGAAACCAACCAAGGTACCCTCCCAAAAGGGGATCCTTGTGCTTTTCCTTTCTTTAGAAACGTTGGTACTCCCTTGATGGCCACTTTGAATATTCCTGGATTGAATGTTGGAAAACCAGTTTGGCTGTGGTCCACTCCGAATATTTCAGATTTTCTTGAAGCTTCTCATTTGAATGCTTTATCGCAAGGGCATCACATGGTTTTTAATCGGTCATCTTCTTTCAAAGAGAAATCTAGGATTCCTCTTTCTCCTCCTTCTTGTAATAAGAAATCTAAAAGGAGGAGAAAGAGGAAGATGAAGAAGAATAATAATTATATCCATTCATCATCAACCTCTGCTAGTCATGTTAAAGATGAGCCTTCAGCCACTGCAAGTCATGGGGTCACAAGTCTGGTCACTGCAAGTCATACTAACAATTCATCATCAACCTCTGCTAGTCATGTTGAAGATGAGCCTTCAACCACTGCAAGTCATGCTGGGGGCATAAGTCTAGTCACTGCAAGTCATACTAGCAAAGAGTCACTGACCTCTGCAAGTCATGTTCAGCACTCTCCACAAACCACTGCTAGTCATGTTGGTGGAATGGAGGTTGATAAGAAACCTGGGCATAGAAGTTTTAAACCTAAGTTCCCTTGTAAGATATGCAAGGGAGACCATCTTACTCATTTATGCCCTGGTATTCCAAAGGTACAAAGGATATGGTCTGAGTCCAAAAGTTCTTCTACTCTTGGATCTGATATGGTTTCTCGTCAGTCCCATCAACCATTGTTTAATAAAGTGGTAGATCCAGTGCAATCTCTGGCTAATTACACTCCTCTTTTGGGGGGTGAAGTGCCTTGTTTGATCTCTAGTACAGAGTCTTCTGGTATGGGGGAATTTTGGTTTTTGTGAATGTTCCCCCTCCAAGTTCTAAGAGTGTCTCTTTTGATTGGGATAGTCTTGTCGAGCCTCAACTTCCTTCCGCTGCACCTTTCCAAATAAAGGTCAGAGTTAATTCCAAAAACTTCTATTGATGTATGGTGGATGAAGCATCCTCTGCAAGTATTATATCCTCTTTGACTTGGAAAGCTTTGGATTATCCAAAGTTGTTGACAGCTCAGAGTTAGTTGTTAGACTATGATAGAAAAACTAGTGAATCTATGGGTGTTCTTCCTCAATTGCCTATTACTTTAGGTGGGAAGAATATGTTAATCGATATCATGGTGGTTGGTATCCCTTTAGACCTTAATATGCTACTTGGGCATGATTATGTCTATGCTATGAATGCTGTGGTGTCTTCACTCTTTCGGGTGATGTGTTTTCCTCATAAAGGGAATATTCTCACTATTGATCAGCGTGTATCTGATAATCACCACCCTTATTCGACTTTACTATAGAATACCCCTTCGTTTGTTCTAAGTGTTAAAGTAGACTCTACCCCACCATGGGTGAATTATGTGGCATTGAATCCTCAATGTTCAATCACTTCTGAGAAGGATCCTTTGACTTATTATTCTCCTTCTTGGGACTTGGTCCCGACAGTTGAATGAGATATTCTTCCTATAGGGACATGGGACCCCTTAATTCCCTCTTTTGATCCTTGTAGTTCTCATGATTTCTTAGAACTTGATTTGCCTTCACAGGAGGAACTCTTTGAAGCCATGAGTTTTGACTACCAAAGCATTCCTTGGCCTGAGCCCTGCAAGCGGTTTGTCCAGAAGAACTATTATGCCTAAGCCATAAGGTTGTGCAGTTCCCTGTACCATATTGTATATATAAGGTACACATTTTCAAGTTTTGTATTCTATAACACAAGATTTTATATGAAGTTTATATGTGGGATATTAACTTTTGTCTAGTGTTCTTATTTATGTATAAAGAAATTGGAAGATTTCTCCTTTGGAAATTTTTATGGTTGGTACAGGTATTGGTTCTCAAAACTGGCATATAGGTTAGGCTTTTTCACCTGCATTGTGCACTAATCAGTTTCATTTCCCATTTTGGCCTTAGGATCGACCCCACCAAGTTATGGTGTAGAACCTTCTCATTGCTTAGAAGTATCATGACTTGTGTGGTAGAGCCTACCTTATCATGGGCCCCCTAGTTAGTACCGTGTTGTCACTTGGCACCCATGCTGATTTTTGTTCTTAGGCTCGAGAGTCCTCTTTAGTCCCACCATGACTTGTGCGTTGAAGACTCATTCCTCTTTGCTTCTTCATTTTTTTCTGGCCTTATACCCTAGAGGCTCCTTTGTGTTGAAGTTGTACTACTGCATTGCATTTTGACCATTTGCACCTTTTGGACTTCAGCTGGCTTCACTTGGACTCTTGTTGCAACCACTTTTTGACCCTTAGCTTCTGCAACTTGGCACACCCTAATACCCGTGGAAGGAACATGCCTTTGAGTGTTCTTGACCAGTTTCACCTCCCTGCATTGAGCATAGGAATGTTCCCATCCAAGGAACTAGATCATCTGTTTCACTGATGCTCATTCTTTCCACTGTACTATAGCATTCTTTTATTCTTTTTCCATCTTAAAGAAAAAGACAAAAAAAATTATATATTCCAAAAAATACTGGGAATGGGACAACATTTCCATTTATTGTTAGCAGCTAGAGTCAGTCGTGTCACCCTTGAATAAAGCACTTGAACAAAGTATCTCCTCCATTTGGGTGGGATTTACCTTGACTTAGGTATGCCTTAACCTTGTTATTGAGTTAGTTCTCCTCCGGTTGGTTATCTCTTCCAATCATATGGAGAGTTCGTTCGTGCCTCCTGCATGACGAGCTTATACTAAGTTATCATATGCTGCCACATAGTCATCATTTCAGTCGTGCTTTTGTTCAAGGGATGCAAGCCTAATTTGGCCTCTCTGCAGTGTCCCTTAACCTATCTTTTAGTCGGCCATCCCTGGTTGTTAGTGTCTTGTATATCATCACGTCAGTTATATTGGTCCTTTACTCATGCCGGTTTGAGAAGGTCCCCACTCACTTCTTGCTGGCGGATCTTGTCCTTATTGATGACGACATCTTGCTCTGAGGACAGGCCTAGAGCCGCACCCTGGCCCTATTTTCATTATTGATAGGTCACCTTGTGCTCAGCATCGATCAGTATCATGGGTTTTTGACTGAGTGGTTTCCCTTGTGTTCGACATCAGCTTTCATTATCACACATTGGGATTCGCATAGTACCTTGGTTTCCATTTGACCCTATTGGTGGATACCTCACTTCTATGTCAGCTTTCATTATTGGTTGGTTCAGAGGGTTCTGTTGTGCGCTAGCTACATCTTGTGTATGCGGGAAACATGCTTTAGTCAGGTTACTATGTCTTTTTTCATCCGATTCCTTCCACATTATTGGCCTACGGGTTACACTCACACTAGATTGATGAAGGATGCCTTAATTCCTTCCTTCTGGTAGATCTTTCCCTATCAACCATGACTCATTGCTATGGGGAAAAGGTCTAGAGTCCATTTGGCAGTACCTCGGGGTTTGCAGTCATCAGTGGCAGATCCTTCACTATTGACAGCAGTGGGAAACCATCATTGTCTCCTAAATGATAGATTCTTATAGATGTTCGACTTAAGCTCATCTATTCACACTTGTTAGATTGTACTGGGTACCTTGACTCTCATTATCATTATCAATGAGTAGTCTCACGTTTGTTAACAGTATACATCAATGAACGGTAATCAAACGATTTCTCACATGGTCAACTTCATATCATTTATTCCCATTGTGTGGAAATGTACCACGGTGGTCGGTGAAGACCTCAGGTTGCATCAACATTTTTTGGTTCACTTGTCAGTTGCTCCTATTGTTGCTAGTTTACACCATTCCACATTATATGTTGCAGTCCTTCACAGCGACATCCTATATGTTGGCATCCGAGTTGCAATGTAGTACCATCTTATTCCATCATGTTCATTTGGTACTATTGGGATCAATTTTTTATATCAGTGATCAGCTTCATTGATCATCTTCTTATATGTGATATTCAAACATGTAATTATTTGGTCGTGATCAGATGATCCATTATGTACTTTTAGTTCCTTATACTTGTATACATAATGGATCCACTTGTACTTGATATGTGGAAATGTTTAACTTTCTCTGAGCATGGGTATGCCTACCTCAGACAATTGTTTCTTTCTAATCTTCTTTTGCTAGCTTGGCAGGCTGAAATCTGGTGAAGTCCTTCTCGGTTTTTGACAGGTTTCCATTCCATACACTTAATACATTTTGGCCATCATGTACCCCTTCTGACCTCATATATTAGGGGGCATTTGTTATAGATCCAAATATCACCTTATGTATTTGTGATGCTTGGTTTATGGCCTAGGGCAACCCCTCTTTCTAGACTTGGTCCAAATATTTAAAAAATAGTGTTTTATTCCCTATACGTGACTTTGTCCTGTATTAAATGCATGTACACGTGGGTCAGTATATACCCAACCTGCATATATGTCTTAAAACACTTAAAAAAATTAAATTTCCTTAATTATGGGTGAATATCACGGGTTTCACCTATTGATTACCTATTAGTGCCTGTGGCCCAACTGTTCCCAACTGTTTCCCATCTAAAAAACTACTTTGGGAGAAGTATAAAAAGACTTCAATGGGAAGGCCTTAAGGAGGAGAGAAAATAGAGAATTACTCTGCTGAGATTATCCCCTGATCAAGTTTGAATATCCCTGTGCTTCAAGAAATTCCTCAAGTTCAAGAAACCCTTTTTTCCTTGAGAGTTGATATCCTTTCACTTGTTGGAGATATCCTTGTATTGGTTATGGAAGGAGCCTTTTGAAGATCGGGACTGGACGGACCTGGAGGACAGTTCCGCTTGGAGCCAGAAGAGGAAGACTCAGGTGAACTCTTTCTATGTTTTGTTATAGTTATCTGCAATAAAAAGAAACATTGTCTTGTTCCTGATATCAACTTTGTTCATGCATTTAATGTTATTGTTATGGTTTATATATGAATGATTATTTCAATGTATAACTAACCATCTACTTATATGTTATAAAGTTGATTTCACTATAATTCTTTATCTATATGTTGTTGTGCGTCTTTGAATTGGTTGTTTTTTAGGTTCAAAGATCGTGAGGAATTACAGAGGGTTTGGAACTGGCTGGAACTACCCGAACGAAGGACCCCCGGGTATGTACATCCTCACATAGTTTTCTTGTTTAAGCATTTTTCCTGAGTTATATGCTTATTTCTTTTAGTATATTACTCATGCTCTGTTAGGTTTCTGACCCAAAGCCCTAGGGGACTTTATCCCTTAACAATGATGGATTCTGAATGGCATTCCAAGTTCTATTTGGTTGTGATTGGAGCACTGTTTTTGGTGTGTTCATGGTTTGGTGAGGGTGGAGATGTTTTATCTTTTTGATTCCCTTTGTCGATCTTGGATTGGTTGTTATATGAGATCCCACATTCATGCTAGGAATACGGTACGGGGGTGACTAGATGAAACAGAGATTTGGTTCATCCATGTCTATGGTCGAGTGGTCCGTGGAAGTCCCAAACATAGTCGGATTTTCCTATGAAGAGTAAAATCTAAGTTCTCTTAACTTTGAACTAATTTATATATGGAATTAATGGCTATCATATCCATGTTATTTATATGGTTTTATGTTGGTTATAAGCATGGTTGGTTATTTCATATATTTTCTTGTAACTGTTAAATGAATGGATGCAAGACCTAATTTATGTTGTAGTATTTTAATGGAGAAGTAGGTGATCCTTTTGGTTATGTTTCATAAGTTGTTTCAATCATTTATGCTCTGTCTTATCACCTAGACCTGTAGGTTGCATTCATGCCAAGTGTTTAACAAAATGTCAGTTCTGGTTGGATATGCTCAGGCCTAGTCCTGAGGGTGATTTTCGATTGATCAACATTTTTATTATGTTTTTAATGAATTTTGTAAGTTACAACAAGTTCTGCGAAGAGGCCAAGATTTTGGGCTAGAAAAGTGGCTTAAATCTCGAGGTTGTTGGCACAGAACTAGTGATTCTAGTCCACAGTGGCTAGCAGGAAGGCCTGTGAGAGTGACTTTAGGTTTCTAGTCACTCCCTTGCCAATAGCATGAGAGAAACTATGGCGTAAGACCTGTACAATAATAGTGGTACCCAGGGACAGGCTGTCTAAGTGGTTGACTTGTCTCCTAAGGGTTCTCTTGATGATTTTGGATGACAGTATGCGATGTTCGTTTGATTCCACTTCCTTAAGGTTACATAGGGGGTCAAATCTGATTGTAGTAGCATCTCTCCTCGTGTTTACCCCAATTTTCATGGTTACTTTGGGTAGGCATGGGAGGGGGTGTTACACTAATAAATCTCTACACTAATCCATGAGTTTAAAGAATGAGATCCAAAATACACAAATGACTATTGACACCATTGTGGCTTCATACTTCACGAGGATTTTTCAAATAAGATATCAAATTCAAGCTATTGGAGAATCAATTCCCGAACAAGAACTTGTGAGTACAACACTCAATGGTCTCCCTAGATCATGGGGTACATTTGCAACATGCATAATAAGTTGGAAAGAAGATCCCTCATTCAAAAAATTATGGACAACCTATGCTCAAGAAGAAGCAACATTAATTAATAGAGATCATTAAGAGGAAGAAGCTCAAGCCCTTGTAGCTCACGTCAAGAACAAGGGAAATAAGAAATTTGGATCTCAACATAAGGGGTGAAGAAAGGGATATTCTTCCTCTAAGAAGAAGTAAGACTTACAAAAAAATGCAATGTTATGGTTATCAAGAATAAGGAAATGTCAATAGAGGTTGTCCTAATATGGATAGCAAGAAAAGAAATGGGAAACATCATGTTTCTGTAGTAGAAGTTGAAGAATATAAACAACCGAAGAAATCCAAAGGTGAAAAATATTTCTTGTACTATTATGCTTTGATAGGTTCCTTTGCATATTATGATGACATGTGGCTGGTAGATAGTGGAGCATCGAGACACATGACTGGAGAGAAAAGGAATCTTTAAAGCATTAAAAAAAATAATTTATCTCAAATAGTTGAATTGGGAGACAATAACTACTATGTTGTCAAAGGAGTTGGAAAGGCATCCATAAAGCTGGAATTTGGTAACAAAATTCATCTCAACAATGTCTTTTATGTACCATGTTCAAAAAAGAATTTTCTATGTTTCCTTTTTAGAAGACAAAGGAGATAGGGTTAATTTTATGGATGGAAAAGTACCTGTATGGTCAAAGGGATCTATTATAGAAGAGGCTAGGGTTATTGGGTATCCTGATGGAATATTGTATAGGCTTGTGAGTAAACCAAACCAAGCATTACTACATGATGAAATAGATCCAAGTTAGTTATAGTACCCAAGGTATGGACATATTCATTTTATAGCATTACCTAAATTAAGTGAAATAGTGTCAAGGGTTCTTGAACTACAAATAAAGAATGATGGTGTATGCAAAGTTTGTTCTCTTGATAAGAACATCAAGAAACCATTTCCATATTGTTACAATGGATATAAGGAATATTTTGACATGATTCATTCTAATATATGTGATCTAATGCCCATAAAATTGCTTAGTGGTTCGTTGTACTATGTGACGTTCATTGTTGACTTCTCCCTTAAGACATGGATATATCTCTTGAAGAAAGAATATGAGGTATTTGACAAGTTCCACGAATTCAAAGATGAAGTGGAAAACTTGACAAACAAAAATATCAATATATTGAGATCTGGCAATGGAGGAGAATACACCTCAAAGGATATTTTTTCTTTCTGCAAGAAGGATGGGACTAAGAGGGAGCTAATTGTCGCATATAATCCACAACATAATGGTGTAGTAGAACAATAGAACAAATATATTGAAGAATTTTTCAATGCCATGACGCAATATTTGGACCTATCGTTGTTTTTATTGGATGAAGTTTCATTGATAGATGTGTACATTCAAAATCAAAGTCCTCATAGAGTTCTGGAAGGTTTGACTCTTGAATAATCCTTCTCTAAAAGGAATCCAAAGTTTGGGAACATGAGAATATTTGGTTGTCTTGTATATATTCACGTTCCTAAGGATAAAAGGAAGAAGCTTGAGCCTTTAGGAAATAAATGCATATTTATGGGATATATTGAATATTCAAAAGCCTTCAAGATGAAAAGGGCATGAGCCTTGAAGACTGAAGAGATATGTGTAAAATAAAGAAAGAATGGTAGAAAAAGAATGGAAAACAAAAGAAATATAAAGGTGGCCACCAAGAAGATCCAATGGATGAGTAATAAGAGGGCGAAGATAAGGAAAATGTAGAATAAAGGAACATAGATATATCTAGGAGAAAGAAAGAAATAAGGAGAAAAAGGAAGGAAGAATAGATGAAACAAACAAAAGAGGATAGAGGGAATAAATATGAGGGACTTAAAAAGTAGAAGCAATAAGAGGAGAGAAGGAAGATGAATAACAACTTAGGAAAGAAGAAGAAGAGTGGAAAGCACAAGAAGTTAAACAAAGAAAGGAGGAAGAGGAAGAGGAAACAAGGAGAAGACAAGAGGAGGAGTAAAGGAAGAAGAATCACGTAGAAGAAAAAGAAAGGAAAATTATTTAAGAAGAGAAAAGGAAAACATTTGAAAAGGAAAAGAAAAGGAAAGAAGAGGAGGAGGCCAAAAGGCAATAGGAAGAGATTGCTAAGCAATCTAAGATAGATTTCCTCAATGAAAAACTAGGCAACGCAACATATAACACATATTTCATTAAATTTGGAAGTATTTTATTACAAGGCCTTAAACAATGTTCATTCTTTCGTATATCACCATATTAAATTGATTCAACATTAAAATAATTTGCAAGTAATTTCAAACCAATTAGAAATCATTAATAGGTCAAACATGGGGTTGTTATGTACAATAGTATCAATACACAATAGGAGTGTGAAATCAAACTCTTAGAAGAAATTGATTTAAGCTAAATCATATTAGTATGTCAAACTTCCAATAAAGATATTATAGTTATGGATAACATAATAGATTCCTCGATGTTTAAATTTTATGTCTGGCAACTCTAACCCCCTTTCCCCCAACCTACGGGGGATTTGTTGATTGAATGATGGTGATGTGAGGATCTTATTGTAAATGACAAGGATAGGTGTCCCTTACATTGCATTGAAACTAGTCTACTAAAACCTTAGCAAAATGTTCTTGTGCTCAATTTCCTATGGTCCCTTTGTGCCTTTATGAAGCACTAATGAGGGGGTCATCATTCATCTTCGTAGCATGTAGGAATCCACTATAAAAGTTATACATTGTTGATCTAGGTATTTCAAGAAGGTTAGGTACCATTGGTCTATCTCCACTCAAATCCAAGTACATCAAATGAGAATTCTTAAATGGGTATTCAAGTCATTCCATTATGATGGACAGTGTCACAAATTGAAGTAAACAAGAAACTTTAGTGGTGACTTCTTTTAAGTATTGAAGGCAAGGGTTTTCAAATATTAGCACAATTGATGGTAGTGTGGATATTGATCTTCCCTTGTCAACATTGTCAAAACCGATAATAGTCTTGATGTAAATTTAGTGTCAACCAATTGTATGGAAAACCATGATTGACCATTACTTTCACTAAGAAGAGAAAATGATAAGCATTTTTAATGGGGAAGAAATAAGTGTGAAACATAACTCATGTATTTTAGTTGAAATTTATATAAGTCCCCGTGTTCTTTAATTATTAAATACTTAATGTAAATACAAATAAATTATCATTAAGATATTGATTTTGAA
>APFE031720276.1:0-29985 GCA_000404065.3 Pinus taeda
ATAACTTATTATCTTTTCCTTTCGTAGGATTTGAGTTCAATTTCCAGCAGCCATGGCTTAGATGGAGCGAAGATATAACACTATTCTGGATTTGCATCGAAAATGTGTGGAAAATGGAAGTGCGGCCATGTTAACAAGGTTGTTAATTACAAAATTGAGAAAGTTAAGTAGAAAAAACATAGTAAATAATAAACGCACAACGTACATTACATTAATATAATGACTGCCATTTAAATTTAAATTTAATTATGAAAAAATTTAATTTTAAGAATATAAAATCTGGTTTTAAGTCGGAAAATTAGTCAGAAGTCTGAACATGTAAGCTACATCATCCTCAATGATGCCCAAGCAGGTGGATTTAACAGCTGGATGGTGACCAAGGTCCCACCATAACGAGAGAAAATAACAAACTCAACACACTTAGCTCTGCTATTGAACACATGAATTGTAGTGTGGTCCCACTGTACACGTCAAATAAAAATAAACCAACAATCTCATACACGTAAGCTAAAACGAAGTATACACCCAATTCACGAAGCAGGAAAGTATGCAGCGATTTACTGAGGATGCGTTTAAGATTAACCACAACCAGCGACATCGTCCACCAGCGGTGGCAGTATGCGAGCAAGCGGTTTCCAATCGTAAAGAACAGGAGCTGGGGCACATTCAAACCCAAAGTGCACTAAAGGAATGGGCCAGAGCTTTCAACAGGCAAATATTAATTAGATAAACCAACATATCAGACGCAACCATACCACGTATGTCCACCGTACACGTCAGCTAAAACGAATAAACAAAATGGAGTGGCTTCGACGAATCGAGTGTGGGTTTTCAGAGATTTAGAGGTTTTAAGTTCAATTCTTAGTCGCCATGGCTTCTTCGATAGAAGGATATTACTGTTCTAGATTTGTGGAAAAAATGTGTAGAAAATGGCAGTGCAACAATGTCTGAGGAAGCCAAATATCTGGAAATAAAATTGAGAAGGTGAGGTAGTAAAACACAGTAGAGAGAAGAAAATTATTCATAGATTTGAAAATCTTCTAATTTATTCATAGATTTGAAAATCTTCTGAGTTTGAGTCTTCTACGTTCTATGTTTTGGCTTTACACTTTAGCTTTAGCTTTCTCCGGGAGATTGCATAATTTAACAGAGAAAATAACGGCTCGAGGAATATGACCCTCACAAACCCTACTCCCACAAACCCTGCTCCCATCTTACATATAATGCTCGTAAACCTAGTCCCAATTTACGTGAATAAATTTAATTTTATTTGGGTTGTCCAGAATGCAATTTATGGGTTTAGAATCAAATAGAGTTTGAAAACTGTAAAAGCGCCCAAAATGGAACACACAACACCGAGTTGTTTGTTTGCCCGGAGTCTTGAGATTATGTTTCATTATGATTGATTTTCAAGAAGAATCACATGCTAACCTAATCTTCATCGCACTTTCGGAATAAATTTAGAATAACTTCTGAATTGTTAATTGAAAATTTTTAAATCTACAACAAATTGATATAATAAATGTTATCGACGGACCAACGCAAGCAAGCAATAATATATTGAGAAGGAACTGTGGCTTACCTCAGGAGTATTGCTCCATAGCAGTGATGCTCACGCTGCCCGTTGCAGAGTCTCTATCTGTTAGCAAAATATCTGAAAGCAGAAAGAAATAAACAAATAAAGCACCATCAGACCTCAATGAATTACTTACAGATTGCAATTGAAATCAAATCTGAATAAGCACAGGGACAAGCTGGGAAGGAGATTGAGAGTTATGTTATTTCTTTATTGTTAAAGAAAAACTTCAAACAAATAAAACATCCTTAATCTAAAAACTGTGCAAATAATTAAAGTTATCAAAACAAAAACAAGAGAATTAGATATGGAAAATTGCAATTACTGTTGATATTAAGAAATCAAATCAAATTTAAACAAACGGATTCAAATCTCCCTCACCTCATCCATCTAACCAGAAGAGGAATGGAGTTTGTCTTGGCCGGTTTGGTTCAACGATCACCCAGAAATACCTCTGCCTCGGGATCTTTCCCTCTCTGCTTTTTTTCAAGAACTTTTTCCTCTCTGCTCTGCTCTGCTCTCTCTGGTTCTCGCTCACAGACGTTGATTTCTCATGCAAAAGCATAACAATAATGACGACATACAGCACAAACAAATAGGCAGACCCACACAGAAGAAGAAGAAAAAAAAACGAACACACAGAAAGAAAAACTGGAGTGCTCCGCACATTCAATCATGGCACACCAGACTACCAACGCCTAAGAGAAAATCAGAGGAAAACAAAATATGTCAATGAAAGTGGGGCATGAGTTATATATATAGTGAGCCGGGCCATCTTTTACGGCTTTTCTTAATGGTTAGCTTTCATGAATCTTTCGTGGCTAAGAGTCAAGTCTCCTGCAGTGAATATGCTTTTCAAGAAAGCATGATGATGCGGTAGGATATTCAAAATTCTAAAATTGCGAAAATGCTTTTCAAGAAAGCTTGATTGTGCGGTAGGGTATGTGATGAATTCAAAATTCTAAGACTGCGAAACGGGTTTTTCTAAACAACTCCTAAACAGCGTTTTTATAAATCTCCTAATAATGGTTCAGTAGATGGTTATAGCGCCATACATGGTCTCGATTTATAAATCTCCTAATAATTGTTCAGTGGATGGTTATAGCGCCATACATGGTCTCGTTTTATAAATCTCCTAATAATTGTTATAGCGTCATGCGTCTCGTTTAATCTGTCTCGAAGATGTATAGAGTCCTTTCTCACCAATATTATAAATAGGAATATTATAAATAAAGAAATATTGAAAGAGATTTCTAAAACAATTTATTGATTTAAATGTTTTATTTAAAATGTTAAAAAACAAATTACTATGAAATGTAGCATCCACAACTTTACTTTCACGATGTTTCGAAATTTCACGATGTTTCGAAACCCTGGTTGTTATAGTCCGTCACACTGCACAGGGCCCTCAACAAGAGACACAGGGTACAACTGACCCTCTATTGGACCACCCTACAATGCCCAGATCAGGGAAAAGGAAGAAAAAGTGTGTGAAGGCCTCCCGGAAGGACTTCACCCTCAAGTTTGGCGAAGGTCTCAACATGGGCGAGGTGGTTAACATGGCTGCAAAAGTCTTGGTGGGTAGGGATAGAGGCCACGCCTACACTCCTAAATGCCTCAGTCATTGGGTCAAAGAAATCTGGGGAAATACCTTCAAGGACCTCCCAAAGTTCAGATTCTTCCCCGTGGCTGGTTTGTACTGCATTTCTCTCTGGAAGAATACACCACCCTAGCTCTATCCCGTCACTGGCACATTGAAATGGCCCCGGTCTTATTGAAACGATGGAGCTCGCTCTTCGACCCTGAACGAGAGCAGATCGGGACCGGGCCACTTTGGGTCAGATTACCTGGCCTCCCCCTACAATACTCGTCTGAAGATGTCTCCGTCCATAGTGGAAATGCCCTGGGCACTTATTTGGATTACGAAAAATCCTACATTCAATCTAGGAACAGAACATTAGCTCGTGTCCTGGTGCACTTAGACACAAGAGAAGGTTTGGAGGAAAAAACTACTCTATAATGGCGGCGTTTTACCAAAATTCAAATCTTGGATTATGAAGGTGTCCCCTTCAGATGCCAAAGATGCCACAAAGTTGGGCATCTTTACAATGAATGCCCTCTAGTGCGAAAGGACATGGACCCTCCTATGGGCACTGAAGATGCTGCAGGAAAGAACACTACCCCCACCCTGGGGCCGACTCCACCAGCTGCTGCGACAACAATTGGGTTGGAAACACCTACATTTCAGGCTGGATCCAGGGGACCTCGCACCCCCTCCCTGCTAATGACCAGGTCGCGAGCTGCTGCAGAGTATGCTCACACCTCAGGTACTCCTCCTTCCCCGATCTCTGCTTTTATTTCTTCACATGCATTCTCTGCATTGCATGTGCATTCTGCATCTGCATCGGATGGCACCCTCACCTCCATTCCCTGTCCCCTAATCCCAGTATTACCGACTTTCTCCACCACCCCCCCATCCTTCCCCCTTGACCTTCCCCCTGCCCCCTCATGCACCCCATCCTCCCCTCTGATACTCCCCACCCCTACAACCTAAGGTCTCATCTTTCTACACGCCAGGATGGTAAATCCCCATCTGGAGTGGGCCTATTACCCTCCCCTCCACCCCAAAAGCCCATATGTGGTTGAAAATCACACCTATCCAAAGCTATTCTGATAGCGGGGCGGAAGGAAGTTGCCTCTGGCAGAGAAGCCTCTCTTGACCGAGTACTTAGAGCTTCGAACACCCATGCACAATTTCCCCCATGAAGTGGCTCTCTTTCAAATGCAGGGGCATGGCTAGCTTGCCCAAAAAACTAGCCCTCAAAAGACTTTTTGAATCCGAGTCTTTAGACATCATTTTTCTACAAGAAACCTTGGGAGAAGCTAACCTTATCTCTTGTACACTTGGCTCCCTGAAGCCTGGCTGGATATTTCAATCCTTGGATGTAATTGGGTGTTCAGGCGGTTTGGCCTTGGGATATAACCCTCGCACCATAAACCTGAGGACCTCCTGGGGAGGGGACGGCTTCATCGGTATGGATATTTTCTCATCTGGGTTGGGAATGGACCTCCACATTATCAATGTATATGGACCATGTCACAACAGAGAGGCCTACTGGAATCAACTTCTCAACTTATCGATCACGTACTGGAAAATCTCCTCATTAATGGCTCTACCTCACATTTCTTTCATGCTGAGAGAGGCCTTCAGCAAGGATGCCCTATTTCCCCACTTCTCTTCCTGATTTTTATGGAGGGCCTCAGTAGATTCATTGCAATAGTTAAGAGGGAGGGTCAATTACTTGGGATACAAATGAATGACCTCTGCCACCTCACCCATCTACTCTTTGTTGATGATGTCCTTATTTTCCTCGATGGCAGCCTGCAGGACTGATCTACTTTCCATGACATTCTTAAATTCTTTGCAAAAGCCACCAGCATGGAATCCAATCATACCAAATCCACCATCACTCTCTCATATACAACCCCCCAGGAAGCCAGAATTGCACACCAATTTTTTCGCTTCCAACAACATCACTTGGAGGATGGCCTAAAGTACCTAGGTTTCCGGCTTAAGCCCCATTGCTACCGCATTGTGGATTGGATTTGGCTTGTAATTAAGATTGAGAAGAGGTTGAAAAACTGGAACCATCGATTTCTCGCAAGGGTAGGCCAACTTGTCCTCATAAAATCCGCATTGGAAGTCACCCCTATATACTGGATGACATTGGCTTGGATCCCTAAAAGAATTCTTGCCCACATACAAAATATTTGCTACAGATTCCTTTGGAATGGATACAAAGAGGGCAAGCCCTATGCATGGGTCGAATGGAAATAGGTCACTCTACCAAAAAAATAGGGAGGGTGGGGCTTAAAAGACCTCTCAGCATTTGCACATGCACTAGCAGCTAAGATGGGATGGTCCTTGCTCACTTCACAGAACCTCTGGAATGAAGTCACATACCACAAATACATCTGGCCACAACATCTCATGGACTAGATTCGCATCCCAACTTGGCCTCGTACAGGGATATCTATTGTTTGGAAATCCATCCTTCATTCTATGCCCAACATCTGAGAGGGTCTTGCTTAGAAAATCAATGAAGGCAATATGGCTTGAATAGGCATGGATCCATGGTCCGGTGTGGGCAACATGTATTAACTACCTCCAGACCTCATACATTACTTGAACCAGAGGCACATTAAGGTGATCGACCAAATTTCAGACATGGAGAACAACTCCATTTTTTAACAAGCCTGGTTATCTGCACGACACCTGGGCATTCTCGATCACTGGCAACAGAGTTGGGAAGGTTATATAAATGCCCTCAATGAAGCACATGTTCGCGTAAAGGAGGGACCTAACAAGCTCATATGGACCCTAACTGAACACGGGAAATACTCCCCCAAAGCGGGATATCCAAACCTGCTAATGGATCGTAAACCACCTACTCTCCTGGATTGGTGGGGAAAAATTTGGAAGCTCAAAGCACCCCCATGAGCTAGACTCTTTATATGGAATGTGCTCAACAACAAGACACCTACCACAGAAAATCTTATGCACAGATCAAAATTTGGGCTACATTGGTGTGTCCTCTATACACAAGTGGAGGAGCCTAATGAACACCTATTTTTAACATGCCCTCTCAATGTTTAGCTATGGCAACAAGTAATACACCTCCTCTCCAAGCAGGGAAGATGGCATGGCCTCTCGATCGCTGAAGCATGGAGAAATTGGAATGTTTAGCACATGGACAAAAAGTCTCAGTGCTTACCCTTCCTCATTTGTTGGAAGATCTGGCTGACTAGAAATAACATCATTTTTAAAGGATCTCCGACACGATGGCCACTCATTACAACAAATATTGTTGCTGCATATCATGAAATCCCCGAGGAGACACAGACAACTACATTTCAACCACATGCCCCTGAAATTATAAATCGATCCATCCCATGGGCATATTTTGATGGAGCAGCCCAAACTCATGGATGTGGGGGAGGAAATTTTTTATACCTATCTGATCAACACCATTACCAAATCAAGATGGGTTTGGGGGAGGGAACAAACAATTATGCGGAATTGATTACACTTAGACACCTATTGCATTTTGCATTGGCACACTCATGCAATAATATTCAGATATTTGGGGACTCCAAAAGCATCATAAACTAGTTCAACAACATAAATAATTGTCATGCTCATACACTTAGAAACATTCTGGATGAGATTGTGGTTTACAAGGCCCAATTTAACTCTATCATCTATCAACACCTTTATAGGGAACATAACAAGGCTGTTGACAAGTTATCCAAGGAGGCCTCGACACAACCCAGAGGTTTGTGGATGATACAGGAACAACATGGAACATAACAACATCAGTACTACCATCGGCCATACATTGACAGAGCATATCCTCAGGCCATACATTGACAGAGCATATCCTCGGGTGGACAGGGCCTAAATTTTGATGGAAATTAACAACACAATATTATATGTATATATTTATGTTTATCAATATGTTTTCTTTTGCATGCAAAATTCTGATCACCCTGTGTGGTGAATATGTACAACACTCTTTTGGTATGGCTTTGGCAAATATTTATTTTTGACAGACCTTTGCACTGGTTTTGGCCAGCAATTTATGGATATGCCAATGACATCTACTATATGTAATTTTTCAAATTAATGGAAGATTAAGATTTTTCCTTGGGAAAAAATAAATCACTTATAAAAAATATATATATATATAATAATATATATATATATATATATATATATATATATATATTATAATATATTAAAAAATATTTTTAAATTATGATATTTATAATTTATTAAATATTATTTATTGAATGAATTATAAAAATATTGTGTTTTTTGATATCCTAAAATATAAATATATTTATTTGTATTAATTAAAAAATTATCTATTTTTGTCACCAAAATTATAATGGTTAATCTAATTTTTCGATATTAATAACATGTAAATGCTTTTTCACTATCCACCAGTAAAAATTTAATAAGAGTAAGAATATTTAACATCTCTTTGATTGTTCATAAATAGCTTTTATTTTAAATATTAAAAAACAAAACTATGTGAAATATTAAAATAAAAATAATATTTTAATAAATATTTAAAAAATACTTTTTAAATTATATAATTTATAATGACCTAAATCATTATCTATGTGAAGTGAGGTTATAAAAATATGTGGTTTTGATATCCTAAATTATTAAATATATTCACTTTATTATAATTTTTATTATTTAATTAAGAAATTAATTCTAAATTTTGTCACAAAATACAATGGTTAATCTTAATTTCTGAGCTTAATACATTTTAAATGTTTTTCATTGTAGATATATTAATGGTTTGAAGCCTCAAATCACTATATTAATAATGGGTTAAGAATATTTATTTTTTTACATTTCTTTGATTTTCAACAAATAGGTTGGTTCTATACCTTGATCACAAATATATTGACTAATCTTAACTCTTTATCTTAATGATTTTTAAATGTCATTATTATGTAACAAAATTTAGTATGTAATAATGTTTAAATATCATTTATTATGTAATGACATATTGATGTTTGGATTCCATTTGTTCACATACATGCTCTCAATGCCTAAGAAATATGGTTTGTTGCAAAAGATGAGATTTAAATATTTCACTTTTAAGGGTAACTACTTCTAGGGCCACCCTCTCATAAGTGTGGTGTTGCTACTTGGATGATTTATCTTGCTTATTTCTTTCTATTTAAGCTATTTATCTAGTTCTTCCATTATATACATGAGGATTTAACTTGACATAACTCATGATTTATTTCAGATGACTATGCTATGGCATATCATCTCCTATGCCTTACACCTCAAATTGTGTGTGCACTTGCAAATGGTACTTCATGCACAATCTTTATTTTAGTTGATGTGTTATATTCTCATGTGTATTTTTCTTGCTTAGACATGGTTTCCTATGCTCATGTGTAGTTTTCTTGCTTAGACATGGTTTCCTATTCTCATGTGCAGGTTTCTTGCTTAGACATGTCGTGATGGTTTCCTATTCTCATGTGTAGGTTTCTTGCTTAGAAATGTCGTGATGGTTTCCTACCTAGTTGTGAACATGTTAAACATTGGATGAGATCTTATAACACTTCTTAACAATAAAGATTTTATTATTTTCTTTTGTTATACCATGGCAAGACATAATTGTCCTTAGGAGTTGCCAATACTTGGGCCAAGTTGTAATACTAGAGATGTCATTGAGTTATTGTTCTTCATATCCTAAACATACTTAACATTTTCCCTTTTTCCTATTCAATGTCGTCTCATTTCATAAAAATATAGTATTCCCATTCATATTCAGTGTATCATACGTCATCCAACAAGATCTAGTCAAGCGAATTGAAGAACAACGTGAGCCTAAGTCAAAGAAAGACAAAATATACTAAAGGTGAAGAGCATGAAAGTTAAAAGTTAAAATATAATAAAGCTAGACTAATACCACCTCATTAAAAATTTCTTCACCCCAAAGTCCTATATTGTGCATATAGAAAGAAAAGTCTAAGAGATCAAAGAAAAAAATACAAAGGGGTAATAAAATAAAGTGCCAATGTGGTAACTCTAAGAAAATTTGCGACTTAAGAGCTTGTAAATGAAAATAATGAAGATTCCTAGCTATTGAAGGCTAGTTGGACCAATTAAAATACCTTTTACATCATTAAATATGAATTTTAGGGTCAATACATGAAGTTTCCTCCTATTCACATAAGTTATTCATCATTTTTACCTATCTTTAATGAAGTGAACTAAGAAATACCTCTTGCTCTAGAAATTATCACATGTAATAGGGATAAGGTTTTCCCATCATGGTAAAATGTAACACCCTCCTCCCACATCTACCCAAGCAACTGGCCAGCCGAGGTGAACATGCGATGAGAGGTGACTATGATATGATTCGACCTCCTGAGTCACATTAAGGAAGTGGAACTGACAGAAACACACCATATAGACATTCAACATCATCAACAGAACCCTCAGAAGACAAGTCAGCCACTCAGATAGCTCATCCCTAGGTCCCACTGTTGTTTTAGGTCTCTTGGGTCATAGTCTCTCTCATTCTATGGGCAAGGGAGTGACTAACAACCTAAAGTCGCTCTCACAGGTCTGTCTACCAGTGATTGCGGAATAGAATTGGCAGTGTTGTGCTAGTGAATCTCAGGATTTTAGCCACCTTTTTAGGCCCAGAGCCCAGGACACTTCTAAAAACTAATCCATCTCTTCAAATCAGTAAAGCAACATGAAAATGAAAGTACTAAAGCCAAAACTTGTTCAAGAGCTTGACTGGATCCCTACTAGCCATGACAAGCATTTCGTCAAACATATCATCGACATGTAACCTACAGGTGTAAACAACAAAATTAAGTGTAGGGATATCGTACTTATCTGAGAATTGCTATGAACCATTGTTCCCTCATGCCATTTGTTACATTATCATCTATTAGGTCATAGACACATTATCCATTCACATACAGGTAAAAACATGCTGAGAGCCATACATAGTTGTTGTCATAAAATATACATATAACCAACATAATAGGAACATAAATACAATAAACATATCAGCGATCAAATCCATAAATACATCAGTACCTTTGCACATGAAAATCAATGGAATGGATTTCTCATTAATACACGCAATGAACCAACCGAAGATGGGACTACCACGTTCCACCCAATTGTAGAATGGCTGAGCCAAATCTCTCTTCAACCATTCACCCTCGTGCCATATTCCAAGCATGAATATGGGATCTCATACACTAGTACAAAATGGATAGTTAGTTACTAAAACAAGGACTAAAATTTGTATATAAACGACTATTTTTCGGTCGGTGATTAATAGTAGCTAAATTACAGTATCTTATAATGCGACGAACTTTTAGTCTTTTTTAGTTTAGTCATTAATTGGTTGTCTTAGTTTTATTATCTAGTAGTATATTTAGTCATGAATTTGGTCATTAATTTAGTCATTAATTGCCACAATTAATGACCAAATATACAACAAAATATATTACTAAATGATCACCCGAAAATCCAATTAATGACTAAAGAAATGTGACCAAAATGGTTTTTGTGTTATAAGATACTGTAAATTAGTTACTAATAGTCATGTATATGAAAATTTTAGTCATCGTTTGAAACCAATTAATGGCCAAAGAAAAATGACTAAATTTTGGTCATGTTATAAGATATTGTAAATTAGTTACTAATAGTCGTATATATGCAAAATGTAGTTGTCATTTGTATCACATATTTATGATTTGCAGTAGTCATTTATCTTTTTTTGGTAGTTTCATATTCATTATATAAATGACTACTTTAGTAGTTTATAGTCGTTTCATTTACTTTTATTAACAACCATTACAATAAACTAATTTAGTCTTATATTTATTTTATTTGTGGTCATCATTAATCAACATAAACTACTAATTTAGTAGTTTTAGATTGATTTTATGTGTTCATTATTAATCAACATAAATAAATTAGTATGATTTTGCAATTAAATCTAAAAAAAAATGTCATACAATGTACATCTTCATCTAATATGAAATCGCAAAGTTACAAATGTTAATTATAATGCTAAATAATATCAAGTGCAACTATAAATAATTTCAACCATGAAAATTATATTATATCAAATGCAAAAAATTACAATATGAGTTTCCAACTCAATATTGGTTGGAGTAAAATTTACATATGAAATATTGTTTCATCACTTCAAAACATTATCATTGTGTTGTCAAGGCATTGTAGGTGAATTAACCAACTATGAGGACTTGACCATCAATCTTTGTGTGTGTTTTATGTGGGATATTGGCTCTACAAGTACCACTAGACCAGTTCTCTTCTCTCTCTATTTAATTTTCATTTTAGCGCTCCAATGTTATTGTTCTCCTCTTTCTTCAATTCCTGCTTCTTACCATCAATACTGAGTTCCTTTTCTGAAAAATAAATAAGATACAATATTGCGGAGTACATGACATGAAAGATGATGAACACTGGAATATAAAATAAACTAGACTATAAAGGATTTTTATGATATATACATTAACAACAACAATATTGTCAATACCATTTTTCCCCATAAAACCAAGAAACTCGAACAAGTTTTCTTCAGTTGGGAAATAGTTGCAATTATGTGGCCATATGACCTGTATAAACAAAGAAAATAAAACATCACCATAGAAAATAACACCTTAGTAAAATTAGTATTCAACCTTCAAGGAATGCTAGGCACAATCATGCCAACTAAGTTACATGTTAAAAAGCTCAAGTTGTATATTACTTAATTGAACACATCAATCAAAACTGGTCCAGGGCTTCCAGAGGCCATCCACCTCAACCCATCAAACAGTGATTCCACTTCACGGTTGGACATCACCAAAACCATCATCATATTGGTCTCCATCCAAGCCTTTTAGGGCTTCCAGAGCATTTGTCCAACCAAGGCTTCCAGAACTAGTAACTCAACCCACAACATATATAGGGCTTCCAAAGCGTTTTTCCAACCAACTCTTCCAAGACTAGTAACTCAACCCACCAAGGGTTTCCAAATTGTTTGTCCAACCAGGGCTTTCCGTACTAGTAACTCAACCCAAGCTATTACAGGGCTTCCAAGGCTAATAACTCAACCCAAGATGAGGAAACATGAGAACCAACCAAAACAAAACAATTAAAGTAAACCCACAATCACCATGATTATCCAGGAAATGGCAAGGCTAGGCAATCCACTGTCAATCTCAGGAATCCTCCATGCCAATGATATATCATAACCAAGAAACCACATGCATGTGCTATGCATGCCAAATCTAGTGAAGAAATCATACATGCAACTCGGTACCTGCAAGAAAATCTAATGTAGTTGTTGATGTTGATGTCTTCTTACACTTTCCTGCTTTTCCTTTTCCTTCTTGCTCCAAAACTCCAAGTATGCCACACTCTTCAAGAGTTCTCCAAGAAAACTCTAAATATCCAAGAGTATGAGAGAGAGAGAGAGAATAATGAGAGAGATCCAAAACTAAATTGATCAAATCTTGCCACTGGTCCTCAAAAGCATTTTTATTAATGAGGCCTCTATTTTCTTCATTTTCCATTATTTTCCTTCATTTTCCTCCTCACAAGCAACCTATGACCTTTCACCTTCCTTTTATCCCAATTTCCATTATTTTCATAAATTAATGCCAATTAATGCCTCATGCCTTTCCAAAGCCTTAGTCATTTCCTTTGCCATAATAAACCAAATCAACACCCACTAGGATGTTTTCCCCACCATTCAGCTTGGAATACGTGTCCCATCATGGTGGACTTATATATTGTTACATGAGCTTTTAACTAAGGTTGATACATAAAATTAGGAAATTTGTAAAAATTAACATATGTTCAAATGTTCAAAGTGATTATTTATTATGTTTCTCATAATGATTTACATGAGACTTGACTTTCTATATGTGGGCACTTCACCTTAGGATCCATGCACTATGCATCCTGATATATGTAGCTACATTAGAATATATAATACTATCTCAGGATTCATGTAAAAGTGGATAGACATATATACATACATTGGGATCCATGTCACATTTATTGGGATTTGTGACATTGCATTGAGATGCATGTCACTTTTTAAGGATCCATGATAGTGTGTTTGAATCACTACTTGAACACTTGATGACATATGAAGCATACATAAGACAATAATGTGGTTTTTGTAACAACCCTTGGTTGAATTTCCATGTAAAAAATATAAGACCAAGGTCATGGGACACATATTCCAAGCTAAATGGTGGGAAAAACATCCTAGTGGGTGTCACTTTCATATTATTATGGCTAAGGAAATTAGTGAAGGCAGAGAAGCATTAATTGGCATTTTATTTATGAAAATAATGGAAAATAGAAGAAAAGGAAGGTGAAAGGTCACATCTTTTCATGAGGAGGGAAAATGAAGAAAATAAAGGCCTTAACGATAAAAAGGCTTTTGAGGATTAGTTTATGGGATTTTGTCATTGTTAGTTTTTGTCAGTTCAGTTTTGGAGCTCTCTCTCTCTCTCATACTCTTACACACTTAAGTTTTCTTGGAGCACATTGGATTTGGAGAAAGAAGGAAAAGGAAAGCAGTAAAGCTCAAGGGAATAGGTGGATCAGAAGCAACAATGGCATTTCTTTGCAAGTATCGAGTTGCATGTATGGTTTTCTTGCTAGTTTTGGCATGCATGGTACATGCATGTAGTTTCTTGGTTATGAGTTGTCATTGGCATGGAGGATTGCCTGCATTGATAGTGGTTTTTCCTAGCCTTTTCATTTCCTAGATAGCCATGGTGTTGTGGATATTTCCGTTTATTTGTTGATTGGTGCTCATGTTCCTCATGTCTATGGGTTGAGTTACTAGTTCTCAAACACTTGCTTGTACAAACACTCTGGAAGCCCTAGAACAACTTGGGTTGAGATACTGGTCCTGAAAGCCTTAGTTGGACAAACAATCTGAAGCCCTTGGTGGGTTGAGTTACTAATCCTAGAGCCTTAATTAGACAAATTCTCTGGAGCCTTGTGGTAGTTGTGGGTTGAATTACTAGTCCTAGAATTGGGTTGGAATAAACACTCTAGAGCCCTAGACAGCTTCGGTATAGACTGATCTAGTGACAGTTAGTGATGTTGTAACAACCCTACTGAAAATTCGATGTAATAAAAGTTAATAAAGGCAAAATAATAACCATGGTTGATGGGACATTTATTCCAAGCTGAATGTTGGGTAAGAAATCCTAGTGTGTTCATTGGTTTATTAATGGCTAAGGAAATTGACAAAGGCAATGGCAAAGGCAAAATGACATTTTTGGCACATTTATTTTTGAAATAATGGAAATCAGGAGAAAAGGGAGGTGAAAAGTCACATGTTGCATGTGAGGAGTAAAATGAAGGAAAATAATGGAAAATAAAGAAAATATAGGCCTAATTGATAAAAAGGCTTTTGAGGATCAGTTGGTAAACTTTTTGTCAATCCAGTTTTTGGAGCTCTCTCGTTATTCTCTCTCTCACTATTAGACACTTAGAGAGTTTTCTTGGAGCGCTCTTGGAGGGTGTGGCACACTTAGAGTTTTGGAGCAACAACGTAAAGGAAGAGCAGGAAAGTGCAAGAGGACATTGGGGTTAGCATCTATAATGGGCTTTTTTTGCAGGTACTGAGTTGCATGTATGTTTTTCTCACTAGTTTTGGCATGCATGACATATGCATATGGTTTATTGGTCATGATATGTCACTGACATGGAGGATTGCCTGGATTGACAGTGGATTTGCCTAATCTTTCCATTTCCTAGATAGCCATGGTGATTGTGGATTTATTTCCTTGTTTTGTTTTGATTGGTTCTCATGCTTCCTTAGTTTGTGTTGAGTTACTAGTTCTTGGAGCCTTGGTTGGATAAACGCTCTGGAGCCCTATAACAACTTGGGTTGAGTTACTAGTCCTCTAGCCTTGGTTGGTCAAATGCTTTGATATCCCTAGGTGGGTTGAGTTACCAGTGCTGGAGCCTTAGTTGGACAAACGTTCTAGAACTTGGTATAAGTTGTGGGTTGAGATACTAGTCGTAGAGTTGTGGTTGGAACAAACACTCTGGAGCCTTGAAAGGCTTGGATAGAGACCAATTTGATGATGGATTTGTCATGTCCGACTGTGAGGTGGAATCACTGTTTGATAGGTTAAGATGGCTGGCCTCTGGAAGGCCTAGATGGTTTTGGATTGATGTGTTTATGCGATAGCACATTTGATTGGAATATGGCACAGGGGTGAATGCCTGAAGAGAGTTTTGGTTCAACCATTCTACGGTCAGGTGGAACATGGAAGTCCCATCCCGAGTTTGGATTTTGCATCATCAATATGAGGTTATTTCTCTTTGTATTTATATGAGTATTATAATGATTTATATGTGGATTATATGGTTGCGATTTCCTTGGTATTGATGTTGCTATTATGTTGGTTATGTATATGTTTTATGATAGTAGCTATGCATGGCTCCCATCACATTTTTACTTGTAAATGAATGAAAAATGTATCTATCACCTAATGGATGAAACTGCAGCTAAAGTGTTGAGGCATCAATGCTTCTTAATGATTCTCAAATGAATATGGGACCGCTATGCTTAGAACTGTTGTTTACACCTGTAGATTACATTCTCGTGATATGTTTGACCAAATGCTTGTCATGGCTAGTAGGGGTCAATTCAAGGGCTTGTTCAAGTATTTGCATTTACATCATTATTTCATTGCTATCTTTTTGTTTTGAAGGTTTCATTCAGTTCCGGGCAGTGACCTGGGCTATGGGCTTGAAAAAGTGTCTCAAATCTCGGGGACACTGGCACAACACTAAGAGAAATAATCCTTGGATGCCGGCATGCCTTGCCATGAGAGTGTCCAGAGCCTCCTGGACGTTGTTAGGCACATAGCATGGGAGTTTCTAGAGGTCAAGGGATCTAAAACCTCAATGGGATGGTTTCCATAAGTGTTGGGATGGTTCTCATGGGTCTTGTAGCTGATGTGGAAGGTCTGTATGATGTGTTTATGTCGATTCCATTTCCTTAAGGTCACCTAGGAGGTTGAATCCAATCATAGTAGCCTCTCGTCACATATTTACCCTGGTTGGCCAGTTACTTGGGTAGATGTGGGAAGAGGGTGTTACAGAGTGGTATAAGAGCATGGTTCACCCCTTGGACTGGATGGGTTGTGTGTTGGTCATGCATTCATGTCGATTGCATATGCGTTTCTTGTGTTGTAGGACCATGTGCTTGTTGCATTTGTATGGTATGGGTCATCGTTGTAGTGGTGTTGCCATGGGAAGTTGATGGTGTTGTTGTGGAGTGTGTCATCATGAGTGTATGGTTTATTATGCATTCCTTTTGCATGCTAATGTTCACATGTGGTCAAGTGTATAGTGATGTAGCGGTTGTTTCCATGCATGAGGTCGTGGTATGTTTTGTTGATAAGGGCATGCATTGATGATTGAAACCTAGCTATAATGATGGTTATATGCTTATGTGTTATGTTTCGATATGTTGTCATGAGTATGTTATACATGTATCACATTGATTTTTTGATCTTGTAGGTGAGGTATCCTCCCCGAACTATACTAAGGTACGTTGGTTTATTGTGATTTGGTTTAGATGACATGATATACCTTGCATGAAGAATATCAAAATGGCTAGCGATATGGTAGACTACAAAGGCTCTCCCTATGGATCAGATGATTAGTATGGTGTTGGGAATTCTTCTGATTTGGCAGATACATTGAGAAGCTTAAAGGAAGAAATAAGGAGTTGTAAGGAAGATAATGCCAGAATCATACATGCACTAGAGAAAATAGCAAAGGTAAATGCGGTGATACTTCAGATTTTGTCATAATTGCAACGATAGGGACCACTTCAGATTAGCCATGAGAAGGAGGACAAAACTAATGGGGCATCCAGAAGTAGTTCACATAGTGATCACAAGACCGATATGAATGACACAATTAGAGATGGAAGATTGTTGGACACTCCGGATAGGAGAAGTGATAGCCCCAGGTATCATTCTAGTTTTGGTTAATACAAGCATGATGATCGACATCGTTATCATCCTTACAAGAGGAGCGATAGGGGTATTTTCTGGATGATTTTAAGAAATCAAAGTCACCTATGTTTGATGGAGAGATGAATAAATCACAGGATGCAGAGGCATGGTTGCTTCACATAAGGAAGTTCTTCAGGGTTGCATGATTACTCAGACAACATGAAAGCCAAAATAGCTACATTCAGTCTGAGAGGTAAAGCATACATTTGGTGGAAATATGTGAAGAATGTCAGAGGTATACATGAGGATGACTTGACCTGGAATGATTTTTAGTGGTTATTCATGAAGAAGTAACTATCAGAGAGATAATTTGATGACAGGGTAAAGGAATTCTATGAGCTAAATATGGGATCTATGACAGATGAGGAGTACACTAGCAAGTTCTTGGAGCTACTAAGGTATATGCCTTACCTCCAGAAAGAGAAGGCCAAGATTCAGAGATTCACTAGTGGGTTACCGATGGCATTCAAAGACAGGACTGAGTTCGATGAGACAAGATCATTGGAGGAGGCCATCCGAAAGCTAAAGCATTGCTATGAACAATTGAAGCTCGAGTTCGAGACTGTAACAACCCTCGTGAAAATTCCATGTAATAAAAGTTACAAATAATAACCACGGTTGATGGGACACTTATTCCAAGTTGAATGGTTGGAAATATATCCTAGGGGGTGTTCACTTGGTTTATTATGGCTAAGGAAATTGGCAAATGAAATGGTTAAGGATTTTGAAAAGAAAAATGGCATTTTTGACACATTTATTTATGAAAATAATGGAAATTAGGAGAAAAGGGAGGTGAAAGGTCACATGTTGCATGTGAGGAGGAAATTGAAGGAAAATAATGGAAAATGAAGAAAATAGAGGCCTCATTAATAAAAAGGCTTATGAGGATTAGTTATTAACCCTTTTTCAGTTCTATTTTGGAGCTTTCTCATTATTCTCTCTCTTTCTCACTCTTGCACACTTAGAGTTTTCTTGGAGCACTTGGGCATTGGATCAAGAAAGGCAAAGAAGGCAAGAGGAAGCGAATATCAAGCAACATAAATCATGATCAAGTAGCTATAGTAGGATTCTTTGTAGGTATTTATTTTCATATGTGATTCCCTGCTATATTTGGCATACATGGTATTGCATGTGGTGATTTTTCTATTATGGCATGGGTTTTTCCAGGTGTGACAATATCTTTCAGCCCAACCTTGCCATTTCCTGATAGCCTTCATGAGATGGGTTCTTTACTTTAGTTGAGATGGATTATCAGATGGATTCAAATCTAAGTGGCATGGATCTTCGAAAAGAAAAACAAATGGCCTAGTGGTCCCTGAATTAGACTCTGGATCACGGTAAAGCCACTGGCATAGTAACTCCTGAGCCAGTCTATGGGTTGCAGTAAAGCCAAGATTATGTGCCTTGGTGGGCCTAGGAATCCTTGCCAGCAACTTGCGGGATATACGGTAAATCCAAGAGCTGGAATGCTCTCTGTTGGGCCTAGTAGTCCTGGGATGGGATGTATGGTAAATCCTCGAGAGTGGGTCTTGGTGTAGGGCCTAGTGATCCCTGGATCAAACTGTGGATTATGGTAAAACCTAAGAGACTAGGAGGCATTCAAATTCCTCACAGTGTAGGTGGAGAACTCCGGTAGCACCCATGCTTATTTGGTTCTTTTTGGTTGGTTATGAGTCCCACATTCATGCTTGGAATATGACACAGGGGTGATTGGCTAAAGAGAGACTTGGCTCAACAAACCTATGGTCAGGTGGAACGTGGTAGTCCCATCCCCGGTTGGTTTCTACATTCATTAATGAGAAGTTCATCCCTTTGGTTTTCATGTGTAAATGTACTGGTTTATATGTGGATTTTATGGATGATGTATTTATGGTATTTTTGTTGCTACTATGTTGGTTATATATATGTTTATGGAAACAACTATGTATGGCTCTCATCATGTTTTTACTTGTAAATGAATGGACAATGTATCTATGACCTAATAGATGACAATGCAACGAATGACATGAAGGAATAATGGTTATTAGAAATTCTCAGATAAGTACGAGATCCCTATGCTTAATTTGTTGTTTACACCTGTAGATTACATGTTTGTGATATGTTTGAAAAAATGGCTATCATGACTAGTAGGGGTCTAGCTAAGGGCTTGTTTAACTAATTTATTTTGCATCATTTTTTCCTTGTTATTTTACTGCTTTGAAAATGTCATTCCATTCTGGGCAGTGACTTGGGATCTGGGCTTGAAAAAGTGGCTCAATTCCTGGGGATGTTGGTGCAAAACTGGAGAAAATGGTTTCTAGACATTGGCTTGTAGGCCTGTGAGAGTGTTTAGAGGTCCCTGGACACTGGCATTCCCATAGCATGAGAGGGTCCAGAGGGAAAGTAATCAAAAACTTTAGTGGGACCCAGGGGAAAGTTGCGTGGAGTGTTGGCATGGTTCTCAAGGGTCCTGTAGCTTATGTGGAAGTTATGTATGTTGTGTTTCCTTCGATTCCATTTCCTTAAGCTCAAATAGGAGGTTGAATCAAATCACATCTCCTCACATGTTTACCCCGATTGGTTGGTTACTTGGGTAGATGTGGGAGGAGGGTGTTATAGAGTGGTATCAGAGCATGGTTCACCCCTCAGACTGGATGGGCTGTGTGTTGGTCATGCATGCATGATAGTTGCCTGTGTGCCTCTTATGCTTGCATTCCATATACTTGTTGCATTTTCATGATGTTGATCATGGTTGAGTGATGTCATCATGTGGAAGTTGATGTTGTCATTGCAGAGTGCATCATCATGAGTGTATGACTGGTTACATGTTATTATATTTCACTTACATGTATCATTTTTCATGCTTGGTTACATTCTCGTATGTTTGGTTACATTCTTGTATGCTTGGACACATGCATCATTCTTGTAGTTTGGTTATAAGTATTGTTCGCTTATGTTTGATTACATGCATCCATGTGTATGTGTGGTTGATTATACATTGCTTATGCATGTTAATGCTTGCATGTGGCCATGTGTACAATGGCATAATGATTGTTGTAGTCATGCATGAGGTCATGGTATGTGTAGTCGATATGGTCATGCATTGATGACTAGACTCTAACTAGAATGATGTTTATGTGTTGATTCACTTATTTGTATATGTCTATATGTTATTATGATTATGTTATACATGTATCACATTGAGGTAGTGATCTTGCAGATAAGGTATCCTCCCCGAGTTATGCTAAGGTACATTGGTTTACTATTATTCAGTTTATCTGACATATTATTCTTTGCAGGAGAAAGGTCAAAATGAATAGCAAGATGGAAGATTACAAAGACTCTCCCTATGAATCAGATGAGCAGCATGGTGGACACTCTTCTGATTTGGCAGACAAATTAAGAATCTTAAAGGAAGATATAAGGAGTTATAAGGAAGACAATGATAGGATCATACAAGAACAAGTGAAAAAAGTAGAGGTTAATGCAATACTCCTTCAAAGTTTGTTAGAACTGCAGCAACAAAGGGCACTTCAGATCAACCATGGACAAGAGGACATAACTAATGGGGAATATGGCAGTAGGTCTCCTGGTAGACACAGGTCAGATAGAGATGACATGGTGAGAGATGGTAGGTTGTTGGACACTCCAGATAGGAGAGGTGATGAGTACAGGTACTATTCTCGTTCTTTTTCTGAGAGGCATCATGATTGTCATCGTTATCATCCTTACAAGAGGAGTGATAGGGGATATTTGTTGATTTTTGGGTAGCATCGGATGTGCTCTAGCTTCGAAATTTTGTGGAGGTGCTAGAACACATGAGATCTCAAAGACCAAGAAATCGTTGGGAGAAATTCCATATGGAGTGCATGTTATTCAAATAATTAATTTTTTAATGGTGCCTAAGTTAAAACTTAGGAGATTAAAATAATTAAAGTGAGTTAATGTAAATATGGGTGAGAAGCTTCTAAGTGACGAGGATCAAATCTAATTTAATCTTAGCTGTTTATTAGAGATAATATCACGTCTGTTTAATTCTCAACAGGGAAAGTGTAAAGGAAGGCTTGGGGATAGTTGGAGAATACACACACGGAGAGCAGCACTTGAGCTAGATCGAAATTATGGGGCATGGTTTGCTGAGAATTTTAGAGTAAGCTTCTAGTGCAGAGAGGGGCAGTTCGGCAGTGAGACTTTTGTCCAAGGCCGAGAATACATAACAGAGAGGCAGAGCAGCACCAGGGAGAGACAACGCAACTCCAGGAGGGTGATGTAGAGGCTAGAGGGCTAACACAGTCACACAGAGGTAGCACTGGGGTTTCTGTGAGGTAGATTGGGCATCGATTCAGCAGATTGATTTCAGATATGGGAAGCCTCACCGGGAGGGTGACGCAGTCCCAACGCAGAGCTGGGAACAACCATCATTACAAAGCACTGGGGACAGCGCAGTTGCCTGTGAGGTTTGTTCATCCAGTTGTTGGATCCACCAAAATATCTGTCTCTGGATAGAGGTATTTCTGCCGGGTTTATTCTCTGTCGGGTGAGGCAGATTTGGCACCCTAGTTGTATTCAGAAGTATGCATAATAATAAAACCCTCATATCTTCTGCACTAGTTTTCCTACATTGAGTTTTTTCAGGGACGTTTAGTCCAAAAATAAGTGTGTCCTTTGTGTGGCTGTCTCATTTATTTTTTTAGTACTTGATCTGTATATTGGTGTAGGCTGCAGTGTATTTGCATTAATATTTTCTAAATGTTTCTAAAAATAACTTGTTAAAATGAATAACACAAGTAGGTAATGCAAATCAGTTTATTGCAATAGGATTTCTGATTTATTAGATTCATAAATTTTCGCATGGTATCAGAGCAATTGCAGATCAAGGAGGACTGAAGCCATCAGCGAAAGGACAGAGGAAAAATCTGTGCATGAAGACAGTTGTCCTGAGAGACAGAGAAATTTTAGGCCAAGAGAGCAAAGGAGGGGTGACGTAGTCACCAAGGGAGGCTCATGCAGAGCCTGCATCAGCTTGATTGGGTGACATTGTTGCTGTAGAGGGCAGCGCAGTGGTTAATGGGCCAGCGCAGAGATTGTTGAGTCTCTGTTTTCCAGTTGTTGGGGTTGCAGCGCAAATTTTATCTGGATTTGTTGGTGTGGTGTTGATTTTGTTGGTGCAGAACAATACCTAGTGGGGCATAAGCAGAGTAGGGTAAGTTAGTTCCTTAGGATATTTCTTGCCAATATATCTAGATCCAATGCTGAGCAGTAGCAAAGAGATATCAGAGAGGGGTGGTTTGACAATGGTTGGTAGAAGGATTTTCGTGAAGGAAATCAAAATTCAGAGGGATCTTGTTCCTTAGAGGATTTATAGCGCCAAATAAATCCAGATCCAAGTTTTGTCGGGGTAGCAACGAAACAGGGAGAAGAGAACCAATTTGACATTTCTATTTCATAGAGATGGAAGCCACATCTCCAGGAGGGAGGTGGGGAGTTTTAGAGCTATAGCTAAAAATATCTACAAAAGGAAAGGATCCTTGAGGTGCCCAAACTCTTGTATCACATATGGATACAGGAACCCTTAATGACAATAGAAAAATGAAGGGTGTTAGTTGGTGCAAGGGATGATGGAGCAACACTGGCAAAGCTCGAGTGCCAAAGTCTGAAGCAGCACAGTGAGTGTTGCAGTAGTGCAGAAGGCACAAAGCAGATGCAACAACAACGCAATAGCATGAGAGGGTCAACATAGATTAGTAGCAGAGGTACCTTCAGCATCAAGGGGCACCTAGACTGACCAACATGTTAGATTTTGGGTGGATTTTCAGTTGCTTACTTCTCAGAAACTGAGTTGCATTGCAGCAGTTAGCAGTGGTAGTGCTATGACCAGATATTGAGAGGGATTTGTAGTACAGATACAACAATGACAGTGGCAGTGTCATGGGAAACACTACATATTGCAACAACGCAGTGGATGAAGGGAAGCAGGCTGAGCATCAACAACGCAAAGGGATGATGCCATGGATCAGTGTGATACTTCTGCTTAGAAGTATTGCTAGAGCACATTCCTAACTAAGAGGGAGTGTTGATTTTTGGGTAGCATCAGATGTGCTCTAGCAACAAAATTTTGTGGAGGGGCTAGAAAACATGAGATATTTAAGACCCTGAAATCGTTTGGAGAAATTCCATCCGGAGTGCATGTTATTCAAATAATTAATTATTTTTAATGGTGCCTAAGTTAAAACTTAGGAAATTAAAATAGTTAAAGTGAATTAATGTGAATATGGGTGAGAAACTTCTAAGTGACGAGGATTAAGTCTAATTTAATCTTAGCAGTTAATTAGAGATTAGATAGCAATCGTTGATTTCTCAACAGGAAAAGTATAAAATAAGGCTTGGGGTCAGTTGGAGAATATGCACAGGGAGAGCAACACTTGAGATAGATCGAAATTTTGGGGCTTGGTTTGCACAGAATTTCAAAGTAAGCTTCTAGTGCAGAGAAGGGCAGTTTGGTAGAGGGACTTTCATCCAAGGCCAAGAATATATAACAAAGAGGTAGAGAAACACCAGGGAGAGACAACATAGCTCCAGGAGGGTGAGGTAGAGGGTGGAGGGCTGACGCAGTCGCGTAGAGGTAGCGCTTGGGTTTTTGTGAGGAAAATTGAGCATCGATTTAGCAGATCGATTTCAGAGCCGAGAAGGCTCACCGAGAGGGTGACATAGCTCCTCGAGGAGGTGATGCAGTCCCAGTGTAGAGCTGGGACCAACCATCGTTGCACAGGACTAGCTACAATGCAGCCATCTGTGGGGTTTGTTCATCCAATTGCTGGATCTGCCAAAATATTTGTCTCCGGATAGAGGTACTTATGTCGGGTTTATTCTCTGTTGGGTGAGCCAGATTTGGCACCCTAGTTGTATCCAGAAACCTGCATAAGAATAAAACCCTCATATCTGTTGCACCAGTCTTCTCACACTGGGTTTCTCTGAGGACGTATAGTCCAAAAATAAGTTTGTCCTTTGTGTGGTTATCTCATTTATTTTTTTAGTACTTGATATGTATATTGGTGTAGGTTGCAGTGTATTTGCATTAATATTTTCTGAATATTTTTGAAAATAACTTGTTAAAATGAAGAACACAAGTAGGTAATGCAAATCCGTTTACTGCAGTAGGATTACTGATTTGTTAGATTCATAAATTTAAGAAATCAAATCCACCTACTTTTGTTGGAGATGTGAAGAAGCTGGAAGATGTAGAGGCTTGGATACTTGGGATGAAAAAATTATTTGAGTTGCATGAGTACATAGATAACATGTCAGAAAGGTACTATGATAGTAAGGCCAAAGAATTCTATGAGCTAAATATGGGGTGAATGACAGATGAAGAGTACACGACCAATTTTCTGGAGCTATTGAGGTATGTACTGTATCTTACAGATGAGAAGGATAAAGTTCATCGATTTGTCAGTGGTTTTCCATTAGCATTTAGAGATCGGATTGAGTATGATGAACCTCAGTCACTTGAGGAAGTTATTAGGAAATTGAAGCATTGCTATGAACAACCAAAGCGTAAGAATGAATCTCAACAAGGATGCAAAGGAAAAGACAAAGGTAAAGGTAAATGGAAGCCTAAGAGAGAAAGGCCTCAAAATGCAGAGGAGAAAGAAAATGTGGCACTTCCAAATAATTTTAATGCAGTTAGACAGGGACATGGATCACAACAACAACATAGAGGTAATGGTACTGGACAATTGGAGTGTTGGACATGTGGTAAGGAACACCTTAGGAGAGATTGTCTACAGAATCAAGGTGGTAGGCCTAAGATATACAATGCACAGGAGGCACAGATTGTTGGAGATGTGGGACAGAGTATTCCTCGTATTTATGCAGTCGTGGATAATAGACAGGCTAAGCACCAGGCATATATCATTGAAATGGAAGGTAAGCTTTGTGATCAAGTTATTTCTGACCTTGGATCTAATTATAGCTATCTTAGTCCTAACTTGGTGGATAAGTGTGGTTTGAGTAAGTAATTTCATGTAAAATCTTGGTTAGTGCAGTTGGCTAGAGGTACAAAAAAGCGAGTTCATCATTGGGTCAAAGCTTGTGCATTTGATTTGAATGGTATGCCTACCGCAACACATCTGAATGTAATACTGTTGGGATCATACAATATGTTGTTGGGCATGGATTAGTTGTATCTTCATAGGACTAAAATAGATTTTTATGACAAAGCCATTGAATGTGTTGGTGACAATGGGGAACCAAGAGTCTTACAGGGTAAGAAGAAAGCCACATTATTTAGGATGGTGACATCTATGCAGGCAAAGAGTAGTTGCAGGAAGGGGTGTATGTTATTTGTAATTTACATTTCTAGTGACAAGGGTAAGGAAATTGAGGCTGCAGATGTGTTGAGCAGGTATATAATTCTACAAGAATTCAAAGATGTATTTCTTGAGGACATTACAGAGTTTCCACCTCACAGGGAGGTAGAAGTTTCTATTGAGTTAGTGCCAGGGGCAGCTCCGGCATCAAAGGCACCTTACAGGATGAGCACACCAGAGTTGGTTGAGTTGAAGTTACAATTAAAGGAAATTTTGGACAAGGGATACATTAGGCCAAGTATTGTTTGTGAAGAAGAAAGATGGTACTCTTATATTATGCATTGTCTACAGGATGTTGAAGAAATTGACCATCAAGAACAAGTATCTGTTGTTGAGGATTTATGACTTGTTCGATAAATTGAAGGAAGAAGAAGTGTTCTTGAAGATTGATATGAGATCCAGATATCACCAGGTATGCATCAAAGAGGAGCACATTTACAAGACAAATTTTTGGACCAGGTATGGGAATTATGAGTTTTTTTTAGTTCCATTCAGTTTGACTAATGCTCCAGCTACATTCATGTTCTTGATGAATAGTGTGTTGCATTCGTATTTGGATAAGTTTTTTATTGTGTTCATTTATGGTATATTGGTATATTCTAAAAATGAGGAAGAACATGCTGAGCATTTAGCAGTAGTGTTGAGGTTGTTGAGAGAGTATCAGTTGTATGCTAATATCAACAAGTGCAACTTCTTTCAGACTGAGGTACACTACTTGGGGCATGTTGCTTAAAAGGAGGGAATTGCAGTAGATCTAGAAAAGATAAGGGCCATCATGGAGTGGGTAGGTCCTACGAATGTGGATGAAGCAAGATCTTTCATGGGGTTGGTAGGTTATTATAAGAGTTTCATCAGGAACTTCTCACGGATTTCTTATCCTATCACATCATTGTAGAAGAAAGGTAAGAAGTTTGAATGGACGAAGGAGTGTGAGGCCAGTTTTGAATAAATTAAGCAGTTGTTGACACATTCTTTAGTGTTAAAGATTGTAGATCAGAACAATGAGTTTGTGGTATGCACAAATGCTTGCAAGAGAGGACTTGGTGGGATCCTTATGCAGGATGGACAGGTGGTGTGCTATGAGTCACAAAAACTAAATGAGTATGAGTAGAACTAACTGACACATGATCTTGAGTTAGCAGTGATCATACATGCATTAAAGATGTGGAGGCACTATCTTCTTGGTAGGAGGTTTTTATTGATGAGTGATCATATTGGGTTGAGGTATTTGTTTGACCAGACGATTTTGAATGCCAGGAAGGATAGATAGTTGGCCACAACTAGTGAGTTTGATTTCGAGATCAGGTACATCAAAGGAAAAGAGAACAAGGTGGTAGATGCTCTTAGCAGGAAGATACAGGTAAATCACTTAGTAGCTATGAGATCCTATGGGATAGACTTACAAGATAGGATATTGTAGGAAGGTGAATAGGATGTCAGATATATGAAGCTTATGCACAGGTTGCAGATATATGAAGCTTATGTACTGGTACAGGTACATGTGATAGTATAGGTATAGATACAGGTAGTGGTACAAGTACATGTGCAGGTGCACAAGATTTGGATTATTGCCTTAAAATGGATGGATTGGTTAGATTTAGAGACAAGATATATGTTCCTGACAACATTGAGCTCAAGAAGGTGATCTTGAGGGAGTTTCATGTGAAATCATATTCAGTTCATCCAGGTTATCAAAAGACACTGACAATAGTGAAGCATTTGTATTATTGTCTGAACCTGAAGAGGGATGCAGCAGAGTTTGTGGCTAGGTGTTTTTATTGTCAGCGTGTAAAGGCGGAGTGTAAACATCCAAGTGGACTACTATAACAGATTTCAATTGCAGAATGGAAATGGGAGGTCATTTCCATGGACTTCATCATAGGGTTGCCAAGTATAGTGTGACAACATAATTCCACCATGGTTGTTGTGGATAGGTTTACAAAGGTTGCACACTACATCCCACTGAAGTCTACATTCTCAGCTAGCGATGTAGCACAGGTATTTATTAGAGACATGGTCATATTACATGGTGTTCCAAAGAATATTGCATTAGACAAGCATGCAAATTTCACTTCCAGGCTTTGGAAGGAGTTGTTTGCAGGTTTGGGCATAGATTTGGCCTTTAGTATAGCTTATCATCCGCAGACTGATGGAAAAACAGAGAGGTTCAACATGATATTGGAGTACATGTTGAGATAGTATGTGATGCGTCAACAACAGAAGTGGGGGGAGTATCATCCCTTGGTCGAGTTTGTATACAATAATGGTTAACAGGATTCATTGAAGGCGAGTCCTTTTGAGGCATTGTATGGGTGGAGTTGCAATACTGCCATCAATTAGAGCGATCCAATTAACAGGGTGTTGATTCGACCAGACATGTTGGTGGAGATAGAACATGAGATGCAGGTTATAAAGAAGAATCTAAGGGCAACACAAGATAGGCAAAAGAGCTATTCAGACCGGAATAAGTTTTCAAGGAGTTCCAGGTTAGCGAACATGTGTACTTACGTATCAAATCAAAGAAGAGATCCTTGCGGATTGGATCATGTGCCAAGATGGCACCATGGTTTTGAGGACAATTAAGTATTGTTGAGAGAATTGGACCAGTAGCTTATCGACTTGCACTACCTCCGATAGTGAAAGTCCATGATGTTTTCCAAGTGTCATTACTTAAGAAGTATGTTAAAGAAATTGATCATGTGATTGACTGGTATATATTGCAGGTGGAACCAGATGGAGAATTCCAACTGGAGCATCAGTGTACATTGTAGAAAAAGGTGCTCATGCTCTGCAACCGAGCAATCGAGCAAGTTAAAGTGCAATGGAAGCACTTTGGGCCCGATGAAGCTACATGGGAGATGGCGGATCAGATGCGGGCTATGTATCCTTCCTTGTTTTCAGGTTGAGGCAAAACAATTTTGGTATGGTGTTTTGGTACATGCCTTTGTTATATGTTTTTGTACATGTTTTAATGATGTTTTAGTATATGTACATAGGTATATGGATGTAAATACCACCATGAGCTATGTATGAATCTCCAATAAGTGGTATAGATGTCATGTTATTATTTTGTCATGTTATTATGATATTATGTTGTTATGTTGTCATGTGGGTTGGCATTCAGGAGGGTGATCATTGTAAATACTGCATCAAGCTATGTTATAAATATCCATGAGAAGTATGTTTCCTTCCAGTGGTTTTGCTGAGGTATATGTGTGATTGAACATCGAGGACAGTTTCCCCTAAGGGGGAGGGTTCTATAATAGCCCTGGTGAAAATTCCATGTAATAAAAGTTACAAATAATAACCACAGTTGATGAGACACTTATTCCAAGTTGAATGTTGGGCAAGACATCCTAGGGGGTGTTGATTTGGTTTATTATGGCTAAGGAAATTAGCAAAGGCAATGGCTAAGGATTTGGAAAGGAGGCAAAATGGCATTTTTGGCATATTTATTTATGAAAATAATGGAAATTAGAAGAAAAGGGAGTTGAAAGGTCACAGGTTGCATGTGAGGAGGAAATTGAAGGAAAATAATGAAAAATGAAGAAAACAGAGGCCTCATTAATAAGAAGGATTATGACGATCAATTAGTAACTTTTTGTCAGTTAAATTTTGGAGCTCTCTCATTATTCTCTCTCTCTCTCTCACCCTTGGAAACTTAGAGTTTTCTTGGAGCACTTGGGCATTGGATTAAGAAAGGCAAATAAGGAAAAAGGAAGGGAAGATCAAGCAAGGGAAAGTAGGATCAAGAAACTGCAACAATATTCTTTGCAGGTTTTGATTTGCATGTGTGATTTCCTTGATAGATTTTGCATGCAGGGTATTGCATGTGGTGCTTTTGTTGTTATGGCATGGGTTTTGCTAGGTGTGACAATGTTTTTCAACCTAGCCTTGCCATTTCCTGATATCCTTGATGTGATGGGTTCTCATACTTCGATTAAGCTAGATTTCTAGATGGATTCATAGTTGAGTGGGGTGGATATTTGAAATGACAAACACATGGCCTAGTGCTCCTTGAACTAGACTATGGATCACGTTAAAGCCATCGACCTAGTAACCCCTGAGCCAGATTGTGGGTTGCGGTAAATCTAGGATTGTATGCCTCAATGGGCCTAGGAACCCTTGCCGATGAATGGCGGGATATACGATAAAGGCAAGAGGTGGAATGCTCTCTGTTGGGCCAAGTAGCCTCGAGAGTGGGTCTCGATATAGGGCCTAGTGATCCCTGGATCAGACTGTAGATTACGGTAAAGCTTGAGAGACTAGGAGGCACTAAAATTCCCCATGGTTCAAGTGGAGAACTCTGGTAGAATTCATGCTTCATTGGTTCTTTTCGATTGATTACGAGTCTTGTAGGTTTTAACCCCATACAGAAATTACCAGCATACGAATTCTAAAACACAAAAA